>CAXAJV010000896.1:32500-35317 GCA_963969225.1 Xylocopa violacea | reverse complement strand
ACATTTTTGGCAAATGCTTTCGCTTTAGTCCGTCTTGCGACGATCCAAGAATTTCACCTCTAACGTCGCAATACGAATGCCCCCATCTGTCCCTATTAATCATTACCTCGGGGTTCCGGAAACCAACAAAATAGAACCGAGGTCCTATTCCATTATTCCATGCACATAGTATTCAGGCGAAAATAGCCTGCTTTAAGCACTCTAATTTATTCAAAGTAAACGTACCGGCCCACCTCGACACTCAGTGAAGAGCACCGCGATGGGATGTCTGTTGGACCGCCCCGTGAGGAGCTAAGCCCACCGGTAGGACGTATCACATAATGCCAGTTAGACACCGCGAGCGGTGAACCGACACTGTGACACACAGATTCAACTACGAGCTTTTTAACCGCAACAACTTTAATATACGCTATTGGAGCTGGAATTACCGCGGCTGCTGGCACCAGACTTGCCCTCCAATTGATCCTCGTTAAAGGATTTAAAGTGTACTCATTCCGATTACGGGGCCTCGGATGAGTCCCGTATCGTTATTTTTCGTCACTACCTCCCCGTGCCGGGAGTGGGTAATTTGCGCGCCTGCTGCCTTCCTTGGATGTGGTAGCTGTTTCTCAGGCTCCCTCTCCGGAATCGAACCCTGATTCCCCGTTACCCGTTACAACCATGGTAGGCGCGGAACCTACCATCGACAGTTGATAAGGCAGACATTTGAAAGATTCGTCGCCGGTACTAAATGACCGTGCGATCAGCTGTGGGTTATTCAGAGTCACCAAAGCAAACGATGGACGCACGGGCGAACCGCACGCCACCGATTGGTTTTGATCTAATAAAAGCATTCCTCCCATCTCTGGTCGGAATTCTGATTTGCATGTATTAGCTCTAGAATTACCACAGTTATCCAAGTAATTTCGTGTACAATCTAAGAAACCATAACTGATTTAATGAGCCATTCGCGGTTTCACCTTAGTTCGGTATGTACTGAGACATGCATGGCTTAATCTTTGAGACAAGCATATGACTACTGGCAGGATCAACCAGGGAACCGTACCATGAGTCGTCTCTCTCTCTCTCTCTCCTCCTCCTCTTTTTCACCATCATCATCAACTCTTATAAGAGTAGTTTGCTCAACGTGTTTTTAGTCGTCGTCGGTTCTCTTAGAGACACCGATCGACGATACGAAATAATAATATATATATATATGTATATCGTTCGAATATCGCAATATTCGTCATAGTTTTGTTCAGTGGATGCGGCTGACGGGTCTTTCGGACCTCGCTCGAGCACATTATTTATTTTTTGTATTTCGTAAAATGCATCCTCGGTTAGCACATATGTTCAATAATACCGAGGTATTGCATTTTTTCCTCCTCTCCTTTTCCTTTCTTTTCTTTTCTTTCGAGAATGAGACACTCCCAAAAATCGTACGTTCCCAAAATCGACTTCACAAGTCGCCTTCCAACTGAACCGTGTCGAGTAAGCGCGTATACACTTCGCGCTGAAAATATACATCGTCTTTACCACGGACATATCCCCTTGCGAGGACTTGTCGGGTATCGACGAGCAAGCGCGTATACAATTTTCACGCTGGTTATATATTTTTGGGCACATTTTTGTCATTTATTGAATACATATTGTCACCTTTAATCGTCTATAGCACGGACATCTCTTGCGAGAACATGCTGGGCATCGACGATGCAAGCGCGTATACGATTTGTCACCGCTTGTTATATCGGTGTACGGCACCTTTTATCGTCTATAGCACGGACATCTCTTTCACGCTGGGCATTAAGATAGCGCGTACAGAGAACATGCTGGGCATCGACGATGCAAGCGCGTATGCAATTTTCACGCTGGGCAAATATCGCCGAAAGCACGGACATCTCTTTCACGCTGGGCATTAAGATAGCGCGTACAGAGAACATGCTGGTCATCAAGGCGAGGAAGCGCGTACAATTGCGTCACGCTGATTTATCGTACACCTTTTTTCTCCATCGTCTATAGCACGAACATCTCTTGCGAGAACATGCTGGGCAACGACGATGGCAAGCGGTTATAATCGTGTCACGCTGTATTGTTTAATATGTATATAAAGAATACCTTTTATCGTCTAATGCGCGAACGCGTAGTACCTCTTGGCACTCCATTTGACTATAACAGAGATACTACACACGCTCTCACACGCTGGGCATTATGATAGCGCGTACAGAGAAGCGTGCTGTTCGGCATAGACGAGCAAGCGCGTACAATTGTGTCACGCTGAAGTATATTTTTGTATCTCGCCCTCCTCAGGCGAGCTGGCGCGTACCAAGTGCGCGCTGGGCATTCGACACGGGACACCTTTTGGAAGTTCGTCGAGAGACTCCTCTGTTTCGTAACAGATCGTGTCGAAATGACATATACCATTTATTCTTTTGCCTTCTTCAGTGGATGCTTATTTTTTATTTTTTGTTTCGTTCCTCAACTCAGTGGATGCTCATTTTTATTTTTTTTTGTTGAGGAACTTGTTTGGTATATCATCGGTGTATATCTATCTCCATATACACCTTTCATGCGTATAGCATATTATGGACATTTCGTACACACATCTGGTACGTCCAAAAATTCAATATGTATCTCTAGAGTCCGTTCCGAGAGCTCGGAGCGTAAAGATTTAGAATCGATGCAAGGAAGGTACAATTTAACCGAGTAAAACTCGGATAAATGGTCACCAACGTCACCGTTGGACGCTCGCCACATATGGGCCATTCGGTCAAAGACACCGACCCGTGGCAATGCAGTGTGGAGAAAATTCGACAACCGACACGGGACAGAGCAGTCGAG
>CAXAJV010000896.1:12500-27500 GCA_963969225.1 Xylocopa violacea | reverse complement strand
GCCGCAGGGGCATCCACGGGGAACCTCGGGGAGGCGGGCCCACCGCATGCTCGCGTGCATGCTCGCTCTGATCCTGTAGGGAGAAACACACATGATTAGTACAAAAGTTTAAAATTCGCGGAGGGGGAGGAGGGCTCGACGGAGACAGTTAGCTGCGAAGATGTGCAGCGCTGCTCCGCCTTGCCCCAGCGCTCCGACAACGCCGGGGTGAGCCGTCCCCAAGAACGAGGGAGGGAAAATATCGGATTTGGATGGAGCAAGCCTACTCCAGGAAACCTTTCAGCCAGAGCGATTCTCTGCTGAAATCGGCGAGCGTGGAGAAGGCCTCTGGTGACGACACCAGATACGGTGCCGCCTCCGGCCATCTCCACTCACTCGCAGGAACGCAAGTCCGCAGAGCTTCCCTCTGCGGTTCGAAGATAGGGCACTCCAGGAGGAAGTGGCCTACCGTGTCCACCGCACTACCGCAGACGCACGTCGCGTCGTCGGCAACGGCATACGTCAAGAGACGAGCCATGAAGTTGCCGTGACCCGACAGCACCTGCGTGGTGTAGTGATTCGGCTTCAGCCAGCCGGCAGCCAACCTCTCCCGGACGTCCCTGAAGAATTCGAATGTTGTGCGGCCCTTGGGGGAAGACGTCCACAAGGCTTGCCACATATTCGTCGCCTCTTCTTTTACGCGTTGTTTGCCGTCATCCGCATCGCTTGGGATGACGGCGTTCCCTAACCTGGCGTCTTTTCCTCTACGAAGATTGTAGAGGGCCCTATTTTGCTGGACGACGATATCGATGGGAGCCGCGCCGGCCACCACGCACGCACTTTCCCACGATATCCGGCGATACGCGCCGGTAACCGCGATCAAAGCGCGGCGCTGCGCGGACCTGAGCACCCTCCACTCCCTCTCCGAGCACAGGTCGGCCCATCCCGCTGAGGCGTATGCCACTTTCGGGACGAATGCTCCCCTGTATATCCCGGCTAGGGAGTCGAAGCGAAGCCCCCAACTACTCCTCGCCAGCCTACTTAATCTCGCGAACAGCGACCCGACCTTGTCGCTTATTTTCTGGCAATGCGTTCGGACGCGCATTCCTTTATCGAACGTGACGCCTAGGTACTTAACCGCGGGTCTAAATTTTATCTTCGCGTCTCCTATACGGATGGTCGGTGGTCTACCGGCAAGGTCGGCTTTCGAAGGCCGAACGGCCTTGCGTTTTCTATCGGGACGGGCGCCTCCTCTTCGACCTAAAATTTGCCGCTCGATCCAGCCACTCTTGAGGACAATTGCCTCCGTCTTTGTGGCCGAGATTTCGAGTTTGGCCGAGCTACACCACCTAAGTATTTGGTTCGCGACCTGTTGACCTTGGGTCTCGAGGTCACGCCTACTATTTCCGCTTATTAGGACGAGAAGATCGTCCGCATAAGCGATAAACCTATTCTCGACTGTGGTCTGAAGTGACCGCAGGAGATCGTCGAACATGAGGTTCCAGCAGGCGGGACCGAGTACGGAGCCTTGCGGACACCCCCTCGTCGCCTGCTTCGAAACCTGTTCGGAAGCTATCGAGATCTTAACCCGTCGGCCGTCGAAGTAATTAGAAATTACTCCGAAAACATTCCGAGGGCAGTCTCGCTCTCTAAGGGACTTCAAAACTAGGGGCCACCAGACGTTGTCGAAGGCCCCGGAGATGTCGAAGAGCATTGCCGCCACGTATCGATCCTGCGAGGCATCGACCAGGCGGCGCAACTCCACGATAGCGTCCTCCGTCGACTTTCCGGGCGTGAACCCGAATTGCCGGTCGGACACTTTTCCAGGCGCCAACGACGTCTGATAGAGGCGCTTCTTGAGAAGCTTTTCGAAAAGTTTACCTATCACTGAGAGGAGGCAGATCGGACGGTAGGATTTTGGATCCTTCTCGTCTTTCCCTTCCTTAAGAAGTACTCGTAGAGAGCCCTCCTTCCAGACGAAGGGAAAGACGCCCCATTGAAGGCATCCATTAAAAAGCCGCGTAATTTGGCCGGGAATGATTCTAACCGCGGTTTTCAGCGCGCGGACCTCGACGTGGTCCGGCCCTGGCGCTTTATTATTTTTGAATGTTCGAACGGTACCCACGACCTCTGCCTCCGTGATGGGGGCAGCGTCGGGAGTACCGGGCGCGATGCGTGCGCCTTCCCTAATGACACGTTGATCCGGCGTGTCTTCTTCTTCCCGGTCGTCGGGAACGTGTGCCTCCAAGAGCAAGCTGGCTGTTTCGCGGCAATTCGATGTGATTTCACTACCACGCCGGAGAGTGCTGAGAACTCTCTCAACTCGGAGTTTCTTTGCCTGGTACTTGTATACGGTGCTCCAGGGCCCCGAGTTCCCGTTCGACGTAACAAATCGTCGCCAGCTTTCGAGCTTCGTCCGCTTCACCGTCCTACTGTATTCCCGCAAAGAAGAACGGTACTCTAGTAGTTTTGCCCGGCGGGCGGCTTCGTCTCTTTCCCTCTGGAAGGCACGACGTAGACGATACACGTGCTTTTTCTTTTTGGTTAACTCGCGAGTCCACCACGGGTTGGACTTTCTAAATACGCGTTTACGTGGCATCGACGCGGCGCAGGCGTCAGTAATGACGCCTGTGAGCGTTTCCGCCATCTTCTCGACGTCTTCCATAGAGTCGAGCCGGAGGGCCTCAAGCCTCGATCTAGATAGATCGGCTAGGCGACCGCAGTAGCGCTCCCAATCGGCCCGACGAGTGTCGAACCGAGTGCTCGCACCACCCCGATCCGCCGCTTTGGCTCTCGGTACCCTCAGCCCGATATCTATGGCGTTGTGATCGCTATTGGCCCAACCGCACCTTACCTTCCAGCCCCTGACGAAAGGGAGCATGGATGGCGACGCCAGGGTTACATCGATGAAAGACTCACCCCTCGTCGACCAATAGGTGGGCGGCTGCCGAGCGTCATTCACAACTTCCATGCCAAACGATCGGATGAGCGCTTCGAACATCGCACCTCTTTCGTCTGTTCTCTGTGGCCCCCAGAGTGACGACCGAGCGTTGGCATCTACCGACACTATGAGTCTCTTCCCCCTCAGAGACTGAAACACCATCTCGAGGTGTCTGAGGTGCTCCTCGATTTCGTCGCTATACTGGAAATAGCATGATGCGACGTATATCGAGAAGCCGGGCGCTAGCACTTCTGCACACACACAGTGTTCCGTGCTTAGCTGCGAGACAAAAACCATCTCGAAGCGAGGGTTGCACACGGCAACCGCAGCCCACGGGAATTGTGAACTGACGGCCGCCACCCTCGCCCCGATCCCTAGTCCACTAACGGTGTGGCTCGTGCCCGAAGAACTGACGTATGGTTCCTGCAACAGCAGGACGTCTAAGTGCTTCGAGGCTACGAGCTGACGCACCTCGCCTGCAACTGTAGCTGAATGTTGCATGTTCAGCTGCAGTATCCTAATACCCGTGGTCTCGATTACGGACGGTGACGTCGTCGTCGACGTCGGTACGGTCGCGGACGCGGACGCGGGCGCGGTGGGGTTGTGGGGGGTCGCGGTCGCGGAGGGAGGGTTCGCGGAGCTATCGCTTGATTTTATTTTTGTTCCTATCACAGACTCAGCCGGAGATACCGGATCCGACCTGAGTCTCGCGTCGCATTTCGTGATTCGTATCTGGACAGCGCGAAGGCTGATACCTAGAGGCCGCGCCAGAGTCGTATGAGCAGAAGCACACCCGGTCGCGGCTTGGCGATGATGCCGAGGAGCGGCCGTCATCGAGCGCGTTACCGGGCGGCTTCGTTGCTCGACAATGGGGCCAACACCTGGGGGCGAGGTCTCGGGCCGAAGGATGTTCGCCCGCCTTGACCTATTCATCGCCACGATGACTCCTCCCGATCCTGCCCTCACCCGGAGATCCGAATGGAGGGCTATTTTACCTCCGGAGTATTTAGGATCGAATGAAGCCATCATGAAATTTGCGAAATTAGGGGGGGTGATGCTTCATACATGGAGTGAAGGTGGGGTCGTCACTCCCCATCGGCGCGCATCACACGCCGCTCTGCCTCTTGGTGCTTTCTCACGTATCGGGACGGTGGGGTCGTTACTCCCCAACAGCGCGCACCGGCGCTGCCCTGCCGGGGCCGCGGTCTCCTGGTGCAAAATACCGGGGGACTCACGCAAGAGCCATAAAATTCGAGGGTGATGCTTCATACGTGGAGTGGAGGTGGGGTCGTCACTCCCCATCGGCGCGCATCACACGCCGCTCTGCCTCTTGGTGCTTTCTCACGAATCGGGAAGGTGGGGTCGTTACTCCCCAACAGCGCGCACCGGCGCTGCCCTGCCTGGGCCGCGGTCTCCTGGTGCAAAACACCGGGAGACTCACGCGAGAGCCATGAAATTCGAGGGTGATGCTTCATACGTGGAGTGAAGGTGGGGTCGTCACTCCCCATCGGCGCGCATCACACGCCGCTCTGCCTCTTGGTGCTTTCTCACGAATCGGGAAGGTGGGGTCGTTACTCCCCAACAGCGCGCACCGGCGCTGCCCTGCCGGGGTGCACCTGAGTTCCGCAGTGAGCACTGCGGACGGTACACGGTAGGTGGGAACTCGTTGAGCTGGTATGCTGAACGAGTCTCCTAGTAATAGAGGTAAGTCGTCCTTGGACGATGTGCGGAGTCTCGACTTCGAAATAGGGTATCCACTGGTCGACCGTCCGAGCGTTCGATACGCTCGGTTGGTCGACTGGGACCCATGCGATGACCGATCCGTGGGTCGGCCATCTGATTGTTTAGACTAGGGCATTTTTGCCCTTTTCGAGACTCGACGGGAGACTGTTTGGTCTCCCAGCCTTAGCCAAATACGAGCCAGGCCGTAGTCGTGCAAATACCTTGAGGAGTGATCGGCCGGAAGTCGACAAACTGCCTGTTAACTGACATCTAGACGTGCTCGCACTTTACGTTTTTGTGGGGCCTCGTCTAGCTGACAAGACGAATCCCCTACGCAATTTTCGAGTTTTTCGTGCTCGAGGTCTCACTAGACACTCGAGACACAGATGCCAGGGGCTAGTTGCCTGCTTATGTCGACAGGATGAGTTTATCAGGTCACTGAGTGCCCACTTCTACTGAATTTTTCACCATCACTCACCGTTCCTGTTTCGACGGCTGACTAGACCGACCACTCTTCAGCTTCGGAGGGTGGGGTCGCCACTCCCCAACGGTGTGCACGATCACCGTTCCGTGCCCGGAGATAGGGACAGGTATATTCTAAGCCCGGCCCCGGGAGGGGGCTCGGACATGCTTCATCGCCATATATGGCATACGCGTAAGAGATACGCCCATTACCCCACTCCCCCGGCGAGCCAATACCGAGGGAGCGGGCGCGGAGAAACCAGCACCGCCATGCACCACTCATATTTTTCGTCATTTAAGTCCTTTGACTTATCCGTACATTTTGTACATTGTGTTATTCATTCAACACCTCTTGCGTAGGGAGAAGACCCAGTCCTGACTCATCGTCGGCTGTAAGGATATTTGATCTACTAACGCACCAATAGGTCAGGATTAACTTTGTTTTTAATTCCCAACCCGACAAATTACGTTCGATTATTTTTGTTCGAATTCGCAGTGGCAGCCCTTTGCTTCACCCACACAGATCTAGCTGTGGGACTACTGACGGCGGGAACCACGAGGAGGTGGCTGCTTGCTAACTATGGCCCGTAGGAGTTCACAGGTATTTTTATCCTTCCCACCTGCTATCCTAGAGGTTTGCACATGGCGTATGCAACGAGGGGGGGTGCTCCCCTACGCCATCTTAAACCCCAATGGGGCCATAGCTTCTCCCGCCGAGATAGGGACAGGTATACTCTGAACCCGGCCCCGGGAAGGGGCACGAGTCTGCTACCTCGCCTTAAGGGCATACGCAACATTTTCCCATCGACTTCCCAACGCGAACCAGTCCTCTGGAACGGGAGAGGAAAAACCCAGCAGCGCCGCGGCGATCGTTTTCCCGCGGTGTGGGCCCTTCAGTTACCCCGACGCTCGACCGAGACTAAGTCTCGTTCGGCCGCAGGGGCATCCACGGGGAACCTCGGGGAGGCGGGCCCACCGCATGCTCGCGTGCATGCTCGCTCTGATCCTGTAGGGAGAAGCACACATAATTAGTACATAAGTTACAAAAGTTACAATTCGCGGAGGAGGAGGAGGGCTCGACGGAGACAGTTAGCTGCGAAGATGTGCAGCGCTGCTCCGCCTTGCCCCGGCGCTCCGACAACGCCGGGGTGAGCCGTCCCCAAGAACGAGGGAGGGAAGATATTTTATCGGATGGAGCAAGCCTACTCCAGGAAACCTTTCAGCCAGAGCGATTCTCTGCTGAAATCGGCGAGCGTGGAGAAGGCCTCTGGTGACGACACCAGATGCGGTGCCGCCTCCGGCCAACTCCACTCACCCGCAGGAACGAAGGTCCGCAGAGCTTCCCTCTGCGGTTCGAAGATAGGACACTCCAGGAGGAAGTGGCCTACCGTGTCCACCGCACCACCGCAGACGCACGTCGCATCATCGGCAACGGCGTACGTCAAGAGACGAGCCATGAAGTTGCCGTGACCCGACAGCACCTGCGTGGTGTAGTGATTCGGCTTCAGCCAGCCGGCAGCCAACCTCTCCCGGACGTCCTTGAAGAATACGAATGTTGTGCGGCCCTTGGGGGAAGATGTCCACAAGGCTTGCCACATATTCGTCGCCTCTTCCTTCACGCGTTGTTTGCCGTCATCCGCATCGCTTGGGATGACGGCGTTCCCTAACCTGGCGTCTTTTCCTCTACGAAGATTGTAGAGGGCCCTATTTTGCTGGACGACGATATCGATGGGAGCCGCGCCGGCCACCACGCACGCACTTTCCCACGATATCCGGCGATACGCGCCGGTTACCGCGATCAAAGCGCGGCGCTGCGCGGACCTGAGCACCCTCCACTCCCTCTCCGAGCACAGGTCGGCCCATCCCGCTGAGGCGTATGCCACTTTCGGGACGAATGCTCCCCTGTATATCCCGGCTAGGGAGTCGAAGCGAAGCCCCCAACTACTCCTCGCCAGCCTACTTAATCTCGCGAACAGCGACCCGACCTTGTCGCTTATTTTCTGGCAATGCGTTCGGACGCGCATTCCTTTATCGAACGTGACGCCTAGGTACTTAACCGCGGGTCTAAATTTTATCTTCGCGTCTCCTATACGGATGGTCGGTGGTCTACCGGCAAGGTCGGCTTTCGAAGGCCGAACGGCCTTGCGTTTTCTATCGGGACGGGCGCCTCCTCTTCGACCTAAAATTTGCCGCTCGATCCAGCCACTCTTGAGGACAATTGCCTCCGTCTTTGTGGCCGAGATTTCGAGTTTGGCCGAGCTACACCACCTAAGTATTTGGTTCGCGACCTGTTGACCTTGGGTCTCGAGGTCACGCCTACTATTTCCGCTTATTAGGACGAGAAGATCGTCCGCATAAGCGATAAACCTATTCTCGACTGTGGTCTGAAGTGACCGCAGGAGATCGTCGAACATGAGGTTCCAGCAGGCGGGACCGAGTACGGAGCCTTGCGGACACCCCCTCGTCGCCTGCTTCGAAACCTGTTCGGAAGCTATCGAGATCTTAACCCGTCGGCCGTCGAAGTAATTAGAAATTACTCCGAAAACATTCCGAGGGCAGTCTCGCTCTCTAAGGGACTTCAAAACTAGGGGCCACCAGACGTTGTCGAAGGCCCCGGAGATGTCGAAGAGCATTGCCGCCACGTATCGATCCTGCGAGGCATCGACCAGGCGGCGCAACTCCACGATAGCGTCCTCCGTCGACTTTCCGGGCGTGAACCCGAATTGCCGGTCGGACACTTTTCCAGGCGCCAACGACGTCTGATAGAGGCGCTTCTTGAGAAGCTTTTCGAAAAGTTTACCTATCACTGAGAGGAGGCAGATCGGACGGTAGGATTTTGGATCCTTCTCGTCTTTCCCTTCCTTAAGGAGTACTCGTAGAGAGCCCTCCTTCCAGACGAAGGGAAAGACGCCCCATTGAAGGCATCCATTAAAAAGCCGCGTAATTTGGCCGGGAATGATTTTAACCGCGGTTTTCAGCGCGCGGACCTCGACGTGGTCCGGCCCTGGCGCTTTATTATTTTTGAATGTTCGAACGGTACCCACGACCTCTGCCTCCGTGATGGGGGCAGCGTCGGGAGTACCGGGCGCGATGCGTGCGCCTTCCCTAATGACACGTTGATCCGGCGTGTCTTCTTCTTCCCGGTCGTCGGGAACGTGTGCCTCCAAGAGCAAGCTGGCTGTTTCGCGGCAATTCGATGTTACTTCACTACCACGCCGGAGAGTGCTGAGAACTCTCTCAACTCGGAGTTTCTTCGCCTGGTACTTGTATACGGTGCTCCAGGGCCCCGAGTTTCCGTTCGACGTAACAAATCGTCGCCAGCTTTCGAGCTTCGTCCGCTTCACCGTCCTACTGTATTCCCGCAAAGAAGAACGGTACTCTAGTAGTTTTGCCCGGCGGGCGGCTTCGTCTCTTTCCCTCTGGAAGGCACGACGTAGACGATATACGCGCTTTTTCTTTTTAGTTAATTCGCGAGTCCACCACGGGTTGGACTTTCTAAATACGCGTTTACGTGGCATCGACGCGACGCAGGCGTCAGTAATGACGCCTGTGAGCGTTTCCGCCATCTTTTCGACGTCTTCCATAGAGTCGAGCCGGAGGGCCTCAAGCCTCGATCTAGATAGATCGGCTAGGCGACCGCAGTAGCGCTCCCAATCGGCCCGACGAGTGTCGAACCGAGTGCTCGCACCACCCCGATCCGCCGCTTTGGCTCTCGGTACCCTCAGCCCGATATCTATGGCGTTGTGATCGCTATTGGCCCAACCGCACCTTACCTTCCAGCCCCTGACGAAAGGGAGCATGGATGGCGACGCCAGGGTTACATCGATGAAAGACTCACCCCTCGTCGACCAGTAGGTGGGCGGCTGCCGAGCGTCATTCACAACTTCCATGCCAAACGATCGGATGAGCGCTTCGAACATCGCACCTCTTTCGTCTGTTCTCTGTGGCCCCCAGAGTGACGACCGAGCGTTGGCATCTACCGACACTATGAGTCTCTTCCCCCTCAGAGACTGAAACACCATCTCGAGGTGTCTGAGGTGCTCCTCGATTTCGTCGCTATACTGGAAATAGCATGATGCGACGTATATCGAGAAGCCGGGCGCTAGCACTTCTGCACACACACAGTGTTCCGTGCTTAGCTGCGAGACAAAAACCATCTCGAAGCGAGGGTTGCACACGGCAACCGCAGCCCACGGGAATTGTGAACTGACGGCCGCCACCCTCGCCCCGATCCCTAGTCCACTAACGGTGTGGCTCGTGCCCGAAGAACTGACGTATGGTTCCTGCAACAGCAGGACGTCTAAGTGCCTCGAGGCTACGAGCTGACGCACCTCGCCTGCAACTGTAGCTGAATGTTGCATGTTCAGCTGCAGTATCCTAATACCCGTGGTCTCGATTACGGACGGTGACGTCGTCGTCGACGTCGGTACGGTCGCGGACGCGGACGCGGGCGCGGTGGGGTTGTGGGGGGACGCGGTCGCGGAGGGAGGGTTCGCGGAGCTATCGCTTGATTTTATTTTTGTTCCTATCACAGACTCAGCCGGAGATACCGGATCCGACCTGAGTCTCGCGTCGCATTTCGTGATTCGTATCTGGACAGCGCGAAGGCTGATACCTAGAGGCCGCGCCAGAGTCGTGTGAGCAGAAGCACACCCGGTCGCGGCTTGGCGATGATGCCGAGGAGCGGCCGTCATCGAGCGCGTTACCGGGCGGCTTCGTTGCTCGACAATGGGGCCATCACCTGGGGGCGAGGTCTCGGGCCGAAGGATGTTCGCCCGCCTTGACCTATTCATCGCCACGATGACTCCTCCCGATCCTGCCCTCACCCGGAGATCCGAATGGAGGGCTATTTTACCTCCGGAGTATTTAGGATCGAATGAAGCCATCATGAAATTTGCGAAATTAGGGGGGTGATGCTTCATACATGGAGTGAAGGTGGGGTCGTCACTCCCCATCGGCGCGCATCACACGCCGCTCTGCCTCTTGGTGCTTTCTCGCGTATCGGGACGGTGGGGTCGTTACTCCCCAACAGCGCGCACCGGCGCTGCCCTGCCGGGGCCGCGGTCTCCTGGTGCAAAACACCGGAAGACTCACGCGAGAGCCATAGAGTTCGAGGGTGATGCTTCATACGTGGAGTGAAGGTGGGGTCGTCACTCCCCATCGGCGCGCATCGCACGCCGCTCTGCCTCTTGGTGCTTTCTCACGAATCGGGAAGGTGGGGTCGTTACTCCCCAGCAGCGCGCACCGGCGCTGCCCTGCCTGGGCCGCGGTCTCCTGATGCAAGTACTCAGGAGACTCACGCGGGAGCCATTGAATTCGAGGGTGATGCTTCATACGTGGAGTGAAGGTGGGGTCGTCACTCCCCATCGGCGCGCATCACACGCCGCTCTGCCTCTTGGTGCTTTCTCACGTATCGGGAAGGTGGGGTCGTTACTTCCCAACAGCGCGCACCGACGCTACCCTGCCGGGGTGCACCTGAGTTCCGCAGTGAGCACTGCGGACGGTACACGTGGGTGGGAACTCGTTGAGCTGGTAAGACGGAACGAGTTTCCGAGTAATTAGAATTAAGTCGTCGTTGGACGATGAGCGGAGTCTCGACTTCGAGATAGGGTATCCTCTGGTCGGTCGTCCGAGCGTTCGATACGCTCGGTTGGTCGACTGGGACCCATGCGATGACCGGTCCGTGGGTCGGCCACCTGATTGTTTAGACTAGGGCATTTTTGCCCTTTTCGAGACTCGACGGGAGACTGTTTGGTCTCCCAGCCTTAGCCAAATACGAGCCAGGCCGTAGTCGCGCAAATACCTTGAGGAGTGATCGGCCGGAAGTCGACAAACTGCCTGTTAACTGACATCTAGACGTGCTCGCACTTTACGTTTTTGTGGGGCCTCGTCTAGCTGACAAGACGAATCCCCTACGCAATTTTCGAGTTTTTCGTGCTCGAGGTCTCACTAGACACTCGAGACACAGATGCCAGGGGCTAGTTGCCTGCTTATGTCGACAGGATGAGTTTATCAGGTCACTGAGTGCCCACTTCTACTGAATTTTTCACCATCACTCACCGTTCCTGTTTCGACGGCTGACTAGACCGACCACTCTTCAGCTTCGGAGGGTGGGGTCGCCGCTCCCCAACGGTGTGCACGATCACCGTTCCGTGCCCGGAGATAGGGACAGAATATTCTAAGCCCGGCCCCGGGAGGGGGCTCGGACATGCTTCATCGCCATTATGGCATACGCGTAAGAAATACCCATAACCCCACTCCCCCGGCGAGCCACTACCGAGGGAGCGGGCAGGGAGAAACCAGCACCGCCATGCACCACTCATTTATTCATTTATTTTTCGTCATTTAAGCTCTTTGGCTTATCCGTACATTTTGTACATTGTGTTATTAGTTCAACACCTTTTGCGTAGGGGAAGACCCGCTTGACTCATCGTCGGCTGTAAGGAGTTTGGAGATAGGGACAGGTTTGGGAATCTCGTTAATCCATTCATGCGCGTCACTAATTAGATGACGAGGCATTTGGCTATTTTTTTTTTTTTTTTTTTTTTTTTTTTTTTTTTTTTTTTTTTTTTTTTTTTAATTCTTTGGCCGTGAAGGAATATTTACAAGGATAGGGTGGTCGGGGCACGGCTACCCCTGGGGTTGATCATCGCCACAAGATCAACCCTCCCCATGTCGCTCCCAGGTCGCAGGTGGACCGCGAGATGTCATGCGGTTCCACCTGGACCAATTTGTGTGACTCCCCTGAAGCACGCGTGTTGTGATACCGCGCAAAAGTCCCGACGTCAATCCCATGCCCAGCAGCCAGTCAGCGGAGCGGGACGACCAAATGCCGCGCCAGGACAGCGTACAGGTCGAGAAGGAGATGTTTTCTCGCCTGACGCCGTACCTGGACGCAAGGCCCTCCACGAGGGAAGAGTTATGGGCATAGTATGCCCTCTTCCGCTCGTGGGAGTCGTCCAAAGGTGGAACTCCGCTGACTACCTGTGCGTCGATGACGCAGACTCTCTCACGCTGGACGCAAACCAGATCCGGCTTGCGTCTACCCTCGGCCGTGTGGAACATAGGTTCCGCGTAAATCGTCCAGCCGATGTTACGGAGTCCTGAGGCCAACGTTCGACACACAGCGTTGTGCCTCAGGACTCGGCCACCATGGGTGCGGAAGCAGCCCTGGATGACGTGCGCGGCTGTCTCGGTGGACTGACAGCCGGCACGACATCTGGTGGCCTGTCCATGCCGCCTCTCCCCCCGCGACGTTCGAATGAGCGTCGGGAGGGAGTTAATGCGGACATGGACGTACTGGACGAAGTCACGGCCGGGGATAGAGAGAGAGCCTGCGTCAACCCATCGCGAAGATAGTGGCGACCTCGAGCATTCCCTTAGTTCGTACCCATCGGCACTAGAATGTAGCCGATGGGACCACCACTTATCGCGCAGGTACCTCGAGGCCAGGATCGTTCCATCCCGGGTAAGTGCCCGAGTGGCCCACTGGATCCTCGAGGTAACCCACGCGGAGTCCGCAATCGCCCGAATAACCGGCGACTGCGAACGTCCCAGGTTGAGCAGGCGTTCGCGCATCAGACCTGGGACAGTGGTGGCCAAAGAGGGAATGCCGAGGCCGCCACCCGCGATGGGTGCGTGGATAAAACCGGTCGGCGTGTCCTTAGGCAGCCTCAACCACCTTCTCACCGCGGCACGCGTTAAGAGATCCAGAGCTCTTAGTTTTCCGAGTGTGGCACGACCTAGCACCAACGTGTGGTAGAGACGGGGAATCAAGAAGCAGCGCACGATCTTCAAGCGCTGCTGCGGCTTGAGTGGTGCTCGGGTTATCCTATCTATATAGGTAGCTAGATCTACCTTGACCTTTTTAGGTCCCGACACGGAAAAGTCGACTCCGAGGTACCTCCATTCCGCTAAGGTGGAAATCTGCGGAATGGAGGTACCGTCTCCAAGATGGAAAGTTGGAGACGTTATAATTTTCATTTTCTTGACTTTTCCGGCCGGGACCAAGGATAACACCGAGCACTTACTGGCGTTCAGCGCCAAGCCGCATTCCCCGGCTCGTTCCTCCACCACACGCAGTGCGGTCTGCATGCCCCACTCGGATGAGGCGAAGAGGAGGATGTCGTCAGCGTACGCAAGAGCGTCAAGACGACATCCCCCAAGATGGAAACCGACGCCAGGAGGGACCGCCCTCATGATACTGTCTGCTACCAGGCAGAACAGTATAGGCGAGAGCGGATCCCCTTGCCTGACGCCGCGCCCCAACCTAAAGAGCTCGGATCTCTCTCCGCGAACTTCGAACATCGTGCTGCTGTTGGAATACAGGCGGGTGATGTACTTTGTAAAGTCGTGAGGCACCCCAAGTGACTCCATAATTCTGGCGATTGCCTGGTGACTGATGGAGTCAAAGGCTTTCGCGACGTCCAGGGAGGCGATGTGCACTTCACGGAGACGGGTGCGGGACTCGCTCAACACTGCAGCAAGAGCGGCTGTGTTTTCACCGCACCCGTCATCCATGCACCGCTGCCTCAGGTCGACCAACCCGGACGCGCGAAGCCTTGTCGCCAGAATCTTATGGAGGTGCCTCACGACCACCGACGTGATCGAGATAGGACGGTAATCGGCCGGTGAATCGGAGCCCGATTTCTTGGGCACGAATACCGTCCTACTCGTCAACAACGCCGGTGAAAACCCGCCAACAGCAAGCACGATGTTGAAGAAGAGGGCCCTTAAAGATGGTGGGAGGGCCCTCCATTGCCGCACAGTGATACCGTCCGGACCCGGAGCGGAGCGAAGTGGCAAGGTGGTAGCTGCCACTTCCTCGCAAGATACTGGATGCCACAGGTGAGCCAACTCCGGCCTCGGCTGAGATGGAGTGCCGGGTGGAGCAGGCTTTGACGCCTGACTGACATACGGTCCCCAGTGTCTAGCCATGACTTGAACACTGGGGACGCTGTCAGACGTATCACCTGTGCCATCCAGTACCTCACGAGCAGCCCACGACATATTCGAGCGGAATAACCGCTGAATGCGGGCATACTCCCGCCGCCGCTGGGCTCTCCGACCGGTACGGACGGTACCCTGTATCCTATGGTGAGAAGGGTGGCTGGATCCGACAAGAGGAAGAAAGACAGAGGACAGCCACAAGGATAAACGATCACATACGCTAACCCCGTCCAAGCATTCCTGGGCCAGCTGGGAAAGGGTGGTCGATTCCCAGCCGCGGATATTCTGGACCACCGGGATAAGACCACGGATGGCACCAGAGATATCCTCGCCAAGATGGCCCAGGAAGGATAGGGAAGAGGTTGGCGAGGCAGCGCATGTGATCGACTGCCCTCTCTCACCGGGAGTCAGAGGCGAAGATCTTCCAATGCTGGAAGCTGAAGGCGAGAAGAATTCGGACGAAGAATCGCCGCTTGTGCTGGAGGAGGCAATGACGTCGGCCATAGCTGCCGAAACTAGGGCCCGATAACGTTGGCCGCGGCGTACGCCCTTAATTGCTTCCAAGGTGCGACCAGGCACCACAGAAGCCAGGTGTTGGTTTAAGAAACGTACGCCGCGCTGGACCGCCATTGCCTCCTCTCTCGCCATAAGGCGAAGCTCTTCTTCGCACCATCTTCGCTTAACTCCCGGGAGGTCTACTTCCTCGTTGACGACTGCCGGATGAGCTGCTCTACGATGCACGCCGAGACCGATTTTACTCCTGAACGCTCGATCGCAATCAGGACAAGGGAATGACGTCGGAACTGCTTCAGGGGACACAATGGGGGGAGCGACATGGGGGGGTGTCCCTTGTGGGGACGAGTGAGCCGCAGGACCGGCGGGCCGAGGCCCCCGCCGGAGATTATAAATTCTTCTTTCGTTAGGGCCGTAAGAGAGTCATAGTTACT
>CAXAJV010000896.1:5000-7500 GCA_963969225.1 Xylocopa violacea | reverse complement strand
GGATTCACGCCAGTGTGCCACGCGTCCAGGTAGATAAAATTTTTCGAAAATTCGTTAGGACTCTTCTTCGCGCGTATCGCGCAGACCCTCGAGGCGGTCCCCCCTTCCTCCCGACAACACGAAGCGAGCTTGTAAAATTCGATCTCGCAACGGCGGGTTTATTAAGGGACTCTCGACAACGAGGAAGAATACGCAAACGCGAATATATCGTCGTCCCCTCTGAACGAATGGCACGTGGAAGTGAATACAAAAAAAAAAAAAAAGAAAGATATCCAACACCCAGCGGCGTATTGCTTTCGAGAAGTTGACGACGTTCGTACAGGTAAGTCGTAAAATATCGATGGGACTCGCCGTGAAACCTCGAAGCGGTCTATAATTTTACCCACCCGACAACACGAAGCGAGCATAAAAAATTATTCGATCTCGCAACGGCGGGTGTGTTTCCAGACTCGCGACAACGAGGCTTCGCTCGGCGAAGCGGTCCCCTCTGAACGAACGACACGATCAAAACCCGAACACAGGTGCGTGGTACAAGTTCCTCAAATTCCACGATCCACTGCACGATCTGTGCTTCAGAGCTCAGGTGATAAAAAAAAAAAAAAAATTCGTTGGGACTCGGCCGCCAAAGCCTCGAGCGGTCTACCGTTTTTCCCCGGCAACACGAAGCGAGTATAAATTATTCGATCTCGCAACGGCCGGTTTCTCAGACTCGCGACAACGAGGCTATGGCAAAAAGCAAGTCCCCTCTGAGCTTGCAGCACAATTGTGAAACGGGAAAACGAACAAGTACCAGCGGCGTATTGCTTTCACGCAGAGACGCAAAATAATGGTACACACTCGACCTGTCGAATATGCAAAGTCGACGACATAACTTACCGTTCGGGTAAGAAAAATTCGTTAGGACTCGTCGGTTAACAACACCAACACCTCGAGCGCGGTCTGTATAATTTTATTTACCCGACAACACGAAGCGAGCATAATAAATGAGATTCGATCTCGCAACGGCGGGTTCATTATACAGACCCTAATCGCCAACGAGGCTTGGCCCGACGAATCGTCCCCTCCGAACGGAACGGTACGATCGACATTAACACAACCAGGGTACGCGGCGCGACACCACGCTCTTAACGAATTCGAAGTCGACGACGATCGTCGTTCGGGTAAAGATTCGTTGGGACTCGCCGTCGTACACAGCCTCGAGGCGGTCTGTTTCACCCGACAACGCGAAGCGAGCATAATATTGTTCGATCTCGCAACGGCACGGGTTTTCACAGACTCTCGACAACGAGGCTTGGCGGCGACGAATCGTCCCCTCCGAACGGAACGGTACGATCGACTAAAACAGGATACGCGCGACACACGCTCTTAAAGGAATTCGAAGTCGACGACGGCGCGTCCGTTCGGGTGAAGATTCGTTGGGACTCGCCGCACGCGCAGCCTCTGAGCGGTCCAATTTAACCTGCGACACGAAGCGAGCATAAAATGGTTCGATCTCGCAACGGCAACGGGTTTTCATAGACTCTATGAGAGCGAGGCTTGGCGGCGACGAATCGTCCCCTCCGAACGGAACGGTACGATCGACTAAAACAGGATACGCGCGACACACGCTCTTAAAAGAAATCGAAGTCGACGACGGCGCGTCCGTTCGGGTGAATGATTCGTTGGGACTCGCCGCACGCGCAGCCTCTGAGCGGTCCAATTTAACCTGCGACACGAAGCGAGCATAAAATTGTTCGATCTCGCAACGGCAACGGGTTTTCAGACACTCAACAACGAGGCTTGGCGGCGACGAATCGTCCCCTCCGAACGAAACGGTACGGTACGATCGACTGGTATAAAAGAGCGGGCGACACACGATCCTGCGAATTCGAGATCGACGACGGTACACGTTCATCGTTCGGGTGAAGATTCGTTGGGACTCGCCGCGCGCGCAGCCTCGAAGCGGTCCAATTTAACCTGCGACACGAAGCGAGCATAAAATTGTTCGATCTCGCAACGGCACGGGTTTTCACAGACTCTCGACAACGAGGCTTGGCGGCGACGAATCGTCCCCTCCGAACGAAACGGTACGGTACGATCGACTGGTATAAAAGAGCGGGCGACACACGATCCTGCGAATTCGAGGTCGACGACGGTACAACACGTTCATCGTTCGGGTGAAGATTCGTTGGGACTCGCCGCGCGCGCAGCCTCGAAGCGGTCCAATTTAACCTGCGACACGAAGCGAGCATAAAATTGTTCGATCTCGCAACGGCACGGGTTTTCACAGACTCTCGACAACGAGGCTTGGCGGCGACGAATCGTCCCCTCCGAACGAAACGGTACGGTACGATCGACTGGTATAAAAGAGCGGGCGACGCGATCCTACGAATTCGAGGTCGACGACGGTACACACGTTCGTCGTTCGGGTAAAGATTCGTTGGGACTCGCCGTCGTACACAGCCTCGAGGCGGTCCGTTTCACCCGACAACACGAAGCGAGCATAAAGTTGTTCGAGCTC
>CAXAJV010000895.1:0-16000 GCA_963969225.1 Xylocopa violacea | reverse complement strand
AGGTTGCCTTAGGCTAGGATATATATCGTTATAGACGTATACAATGTTCCCACCGAGAAGTAGGCGACGACACGCCAGGAATGTTGTAAAATATTACATCCCAGATGTTAGGTTGCGTTAGGTTAGTATATACAAGGTTATAGACGTATATAATGTCCCCATGGAGAAGCAGGCGACGACACGCCAGAATGTTGTAAAATATTACATCCGATATGTTAGGTTGCCTTAGGTTAGGATATACAATGTTATAGATGTATATAAAGTCCCCATCGAGAAGCAGGCGCGGAATCGGCAGGAATGTTGTAAAATATAACATCCGCGATGTTATGTTGCCATACGTTAGGATATGTAACGTTATAGACGTATATAATGTTCCCACCGAAACGTAGCAGCCGAAGCGCCAGGAATGTTGTAAAATATTACATCCGATATGTTAGGTTGCCTTAGGTTGTGATATACAACGTTATAGATGTATATAATGTCCCCTTCGAGAAGTAGGCGACGACACGCCAGGAATGTTGTAAAATATTACATTCTACAAGTTGGGTTGCCTTAGGCTAGGATAAATAACGTTACAGACGTATACAATGTTCCCACCGAGAAGTAGGGCCCGACATACCAGGAATGTTGTAAAATATACACATCCGAGATGTTAGGTTGCCTTAGGTTATGATAAACAACGTTATAGATTTATATAATGTCCCCATCGAGAAGTAGGCAACGACACGCCAGGAAAGTTGTAAAATATTACACCCGAGATGTTAGGTTCCCTTAGGTTAGGTTATATGACGTTATAGATGTATATAATGTCCCCATCCAGAAGTAGGCGACGACACGCCAGGTATGCTGTAAAACATTACATCCCAGATGTTAGGTTGCGTTAGGTTAGAATATGCAACGTTATAGACGTATATAATGTACCCATCGAGAAGCAGGCGACGACACGAAAGGAATGTTGTAAAATATTACATTCGACATGTTAGGTTGCCTTAGGCTAGGATATATATCGTTATAGACGTATACAATGTTCCCACCGAGAAGTAGGCGACGACACGCCAGGAATGTTGTAAAATATTACATCCCAGATGTTAGGTTGCGTTAGCTTAGTATATACAAGGTTATAGACGTATATAATGTCCCCATGGAGAAGCAGGCGACGACGCGCCAGAATGTTGTAAAATATTACATCCGATATGTTAGGTTGCCTTAGGTTAGGATATACAACGTTATAGACGTATATAAAGTCCCCATCGAGATGCAGGCGAGGACTCGGCAGGAGTGTTGTACAATATAACATCCGAGATGATATGTTGCCATACGTTAGGATAATTAACGTTATAGACGTATATAATGTTCCCACCGAAAAGTAGCAGCCGAAGCGCCAGGAATGTTGTAAAATATTACATCCGAGATGTTAGGTTGCCTTAGGTTAGGATATATATCGTTATAGACGTATATAATGTTCCCACCGAGACGTAGGGACCGACATGCCAGGAATGTTTTAAAATATTACATCCCAGACGTTAGGTTGCGTTAGGTTAGGATATACAACGTTACAGACGTATATAATGTACCCACGGAGACGTAGGGACCGACATGCCAGAAATGTTGTAAAATATTACATCCCAGATGTTAGGTTGCCTTAGGTTAGGATATACAACGCTATAGATGTATATAATGTCCCCATCGAGAAGTAGGCGACGACACGCCAGGAATGTTGTTAAATATTACATTCGACAAGTTAGGTTGCCGTAGGCTAGGATATATAACTTTATAGACGTATATAATGTTCCAACCGAGAAATAGGGACCGACGCGTCAGGAATGTTCTAAAATATTACACCCGAGATGTTAGGTTCCCTTAGGTTAGGATATACAACGTTATAGACGTATAGAATATTCCCACCGAGAAAGAGGGGCCGACGCGTCAGCAATGTTGTAAAATATTACACCCGAGATGTTAGGTTCCCTTAGGTTAGGATATACAACGTTATAGACGTATAGACTGTTCCCACCGAGAAGTAGGGACCTACATGCCAGGAATGTTCTAAAATATTAAATCCCAGATGTTAGGTTGCGTTAGGTTAGAATATACAACGTTATAGATGTATATAATGTCCCCATCGAGAAGTAGGCGACGACACGCCAGGAATGTTGTAAAATATTACACCCGAGATGTTAGGTTCCCTTAGGTTAGGATATATAACGTTATAGATGTATATAATGTCCCCATCCAGAAGTAGGCGACGACACGCCAGGAATGTTGTAAAATATTACATTCTACATGTTGGGTTGCCTTAGGCTAGGATATATGTCGTTATAGACGTATACATTGTTTCCACCGAGAAGTAGGGACCGACATGCCAGGAATGTTGTAAAATATTACATCCCAGATGTTAGGTTGCTTTAGGTTAGGATATTCAACGTTATAGACGTATAGAATGTCCCCATCGAGATGCAGGAGACGACATGCCAGGAATGTTGTAAAATATTACATCCGAGATGTTAGGTTGCCTTAGGTTAGGATATACAACGTTATAGATGTATATAATGTTCGCATAGAGAAGTAGGCGACGACACGCCAGGAATGTTGTAAAATATTACATTCTACAAGTTAGGTTGCCATAGGCTAGGATATATAACGTTATAGACGTATATAATGTTCCCACCGAGAAATAGGGACTGACGCGTCAGGAATGTTCTAAAATATTACACCCGAGATGTTAGGTTCCCTTAGGTTAGGAAATACAACGTTATAGACGTATAGAATGTCCCCATCGAGAAGCAGGCGACGACACGACAGGAATGTTGTAAAATATTACATTCGACATGTTAGGTTGCGTTAGGCTAGGATATATATCGTTATAGACGTATACAATGTTCCCACCGAGAAGTAGGGCCCGACATGCCAGGAATGTTGTAAAATATTACATCCGATATGTTAGGTTGCCTTAGGTTAGGATATACAACGTTATAGATGTATATATTGTCCCCATCGAGAAGTAGGCCACGACACGCCAGGAATGTTGTAAAATATTACATCCCAGATTTTAGGTTGCGTTAGGTTAGAATATACAACGTTATAGACGTATATAATGTCCCCATCGAGAAGCAGGCGACGACACGACAGGAATGTTGTAAAATATTACATTCGACATGTTAGGTTGCCTTAGGCTAGAATATATATCGTTATAGACGTATACAATGTTCCCACCGAGAAGTAGGGACCGACATGCCAGGAATGTTGTAAAATATTACATCCCAGATGTTAGGTTGCTTTAGGTTAGGATATTCAACGTTATAGACGTATATAATGTCCCCATCGAGATGCAGGAGACGACACGACAGGAATGTTGTAAAATATTACATTCGACATGTTAGGTTGCCTTAGGCTAGGATATATATAGTTATAGACGTATACAATGTTCCCACCGAGAAGTAGGCGACGACACGCCAGGAATGTTGTAAAATATTACATCCGAGGTGTTAGGTTGCCATAGGGTAGGATGTACAACGTTATAGATGTATATAATGTCCCCAGCGAGAAGTAGGCGACGACACGCCAGGAATGTTGGAAAATATTACATTCGACATGTTGGGTTGCCTTAGGCTAGGATATGTATCGTTATAGACGTATACAATGTTCCCACCGAGAAGTAGGGACCGACTTGCCAGGAATGTTGTAAAATATTACATCCGAGACGTTAGGTTGCCTTAGGGTAGGATATACAACGTTATAGATGTATATAATGTCCCCATCCAGAAGTAGGCGACGACACGCCAGGAATGTTGTAAAATATTACATTCTACACGTTAGGTTGCCTTAGGCTAGGATATATAACGTTATAGACGTATATAATGTTCCCACCGAGAAATAGGGACTGACGCGTCAGGAATGTTCTAAAATATTACACCCGAGATGTTAGGTTCCCTTAGGTTAGGACATACAGCGTTATAGACGTATAGAATGTCCCCATCGAGAAGCAGGCGACGACACGACAGGAATGTTGTAAAATATTACATTCAACATGTTAGGTTGCGTTAGGCTAGGATATATATCGTTATAGACGTATACAATGTTCCCACCGCGAAGCAGTGCCCGACATGCCAGGAATGTTGTAAAATATTACATCCGAGATGTTAGGTTGCCTTAGGTTAGGATATACAACGTTATAGATGTATATAATGTCCCCATCGAGAAGTAAGCAACGACACGCCAGGAATGTTGTAAAATATTACACCCGAGATGTTAGGTTCCCTTAGGTTAGGATATATGACGTTATAGATGTATATAATGTCCCTATCCAGAAGTAGGCGACGACACGCCAGGAATGTTGTAAAATATTACATCCCAGATTTTAGGTTGCGTTAGGTTAGAATATACAACGTTATAGACGTATATAATGTCCCCATCGAGAAGCAGGCGACGACACGACAGGAATGTTGTAAAATATAACATCCGAGATGTTATGTTGCCATACGTTAGGATATGTAACGTTATAGACGTATATAATGTTCCCACCGAAATGTAGCAGCCGAAGCGCCAGGAATGTTGTAAAATATTACATCCGATATGTTAGGTTGCCTTAGGTTAGGATTTATATCGTTATAGACGTATATAATGTCCCCATCGAGATGCAGGAGACGACATGACAGGAATGTTGTAAAATATTACATCCCAGATGTTAGGTTGCGTTAGGTTAGAATATACAACGTTATAGATGTATATAATGTCCCCATCCAGAAGTAGGCGACGACACGCCAGGAATGTTGTAAAATATTACATCCCAGATGTTAGGTTGCGTTAGGTTAGAATATACAACGTTATAGACGTATATAATATCCCCATCGAGAAGCAGGCGACGACACGACAGGAATGTTGTAAAATATTACATTCGACATGTTAGGTTGCCTTAGGCTAGGATATATATAGTTATAGACGTATACAATGTTCCCACCGAGAAGTAGGCGACGACACGCCAGGAATGTTGTAAAATATTACACCCGAGATGTTAGGTTCCCTTAGGTTAGGATATATAACATTATAGATGTATATAATGTCCCCGTCCAGAAGTAGGCGACGACACGCCAGGAATGTTGTAAAATATTACATTCTACATGTTGGGTTGCCTTAGGCTAGGATATATGTCGTTATAGACGTATACATTGTTTCCACCGAGAAGTAGGGACCGACATGCCAGGAATGTTGTAAAATATTACATCCCAGATGTTAGGTTGCTTTAGGTTAGGATATTCAACGTTATAGACGTATATAATATCCCCATCGAGAAGCAGGCGACGACACGACAGGAATGTTGTAAAATATTACATTCGACATGTTAGGTTGCCTTAGGCTAGGATATATATAGTTATAGACGTATACAATGTTCCCACCGAGAAGTAGGCGACGACAGGCCAGGAATGTTGTGAAATATTACACCCGAGATGTTAGGTTCCCTTAGGTTAGGATATATAACGTTATAGATGTATATAATGTCCCCATCCAGAAGTAGGCGACGACACGCCAGGAATGTTGTAAAATATTACATTCTACATGTTAGGTTGCCTTAGGTTAGGATATACAACGTTATAGATGTATATAATGTCCCCATCGAGAAGTAAGCAACGACACGCCAGGAATGTTGTAAAATATTACACCCGAGATGTTAGGTTCCCTTAGGTTAGGATATATGACGTTATAGATGTATATAATGTCCCTATCCAGAAGTAGGCGACGACACGCCAGGAATGTTGTAAAATATTACATCCCAGATTTTAGGTTGCGTTAGGTTAGAATATACAACGTTATAGACGTATATAATGTCCCCATCGAGAAGCAGGCGACGACACGACAGGAATGTTGTAAAATATAACATCCGAGATGTTATGTTGCCATACGTTAGGATATGTAACGTTATAGACGTATATAATGTTCCCACCGAAAAGTAGCAGCCGAAGCGCCAGGAATGTTGTAAAATATTACATCCGATATGTTAGGTTGCCTTAGGTTAGGATTTATATCGTTATAGACGTATATAATGTCCCCATCGAGATGCAGGAGACGACATGACAGGAATGTTGTAAAATATTACATCCCAGATGTTAGGTTGCGTTAGGTTAGAATATACAACGTTATAGATGTATATAATGTCCCCATCCAGAAGTAGGCGACGACACGCCAGGAATGTTGTAAAATATTACATCCCAGATGTTAGGTTGCGTTAGGTTAGAATATACAACGTTATAGACGTATATAATATCCCCATCGAGAAGCAGGCGACGACACGACAGGAATGTTGTAAAATATTACATTCGACATGTTAGGTTGCCTTAGGCTAGGATATATATAGTTATAGACGTATACAATGTTCCCACCGAGAAGTAGGCGACGACACGCCAGGAATGTTGTAAAATATTACACCCGAGATGTTAGGTTCCCTTAGGTTAGGATATATAACATTATAGATGTATATAATGTCCCCGTCCAGAAGTAGGCGACGACACGCCAGGAATGTTGTAAAATATTACATTCTACATGTTGGGTTGCCTTAGGCTAGGATATATGTCGTTATAGACGTATACATTGTTTCCACCGAGAAGTAGGGACCGACATGCCAGGAATGTTGTAAAATATTACATCCCAGATGTTAGGTTGCTTTAGGTTAGGATATTCAACGTTATAGACGTATATAATATCCCCATCGAGAAGCAGGCGACGACACGACAGGAATGTTGTAAAATATTACATTCGACATGTTAGGTTGCCTTAGGCTAGGATATATATAGTTATAGACGTATACAATGTTCCCACCGAGAAGTAGGCGACGACAGGCCAGGAATGTTGTGAAATATTACACCCGAGATGTTAGGTTCCCTTAGGTTAGGATATATAACGTTATAGATGTATATAATGTCCCCATCCAGAAGTAGGCGACGACACGCCAGGAATGTTGTAAAATATTACATTCTACATGTTGGGTTGCCTTAGGCTAGGATATATGTCGTTATAGACGTATACATTGTTTCCACCGAGAAATAGGGACTGACGCGTCAGGAATGTTCTAAAATATTACACCCGAGATGTTAGGTTCCCTTAGGTTAGGACATACAGCGTTATAGACGTATAGAATGTCCCCATCGAGAAGCAGGCGACGACACGACAGGAATGTTGTAAAATATTACATTCGACATGTTAGGTTGCGTTAGGCTAGGATATATATCGTTATAGACGTATACAATTCTCCCACCGAGAAGTAGGGACCGACTTGCGAGGAATGTTGTAAAATATTACATCCCAGATGTTAGGTTGCTTTAGGTTAGGATATTCAACGTTATAGACGTATATAATGTCCCCATCGAGATGCAGGAGACGACACGACAGGAATGTTGTAAAATATTACATTCGACATGTTAGGTTGCCTTAGGCTAGGATATACATAGTTATAGACGTATACAATGTTCCCACCGAGAAGTAGGCGACGACACGCCAGGAATGTTGTAAAATATTACACACGAGATGTTAGGTTCCCTTAGGTTAGGACATACAGCGTTATAGACGTATAGAATGTCCCCATCGAGAAGTAGGCAACGACACGCCAGGAATGTTGTAAAATATTACACCCGAGATGTTAGGTTCCCTTAGGTTAGGATATATGACGTTATAGATGTATATAATGTCCCTATCCAGAAGTAGGCGACGACACGCCAGGAATGTTGTAAAATATTACATCCCAGATTTTAGGTTGCGTTAGGTTAGAATATACACTGTTATAGACGTATATAATGTCCCCATCGAGAAGCAGGCGACGACACGACAGGAATGTTGTAAAATATTACATTCGACATGTTAGGTTGCCTTAGGCTAGAATATATATCGTTATAGACGTATACAATGTTCCCACCGAGAAGTAGGAACCGACATGCCAGGAATGTTGTAAAATATTACATCCGAGATGTTAGGTTGCCTTAGGGTAGGATATACAACGTTATAGATGTATATAACGTCCCCATCGAGAAGTAGGCGACGACACGACAGGAATGTTGTAAAATATTACATTCTACATTTTGGGTTGCCTTAGGCTACGATATATGTCGTTATAGACGTATACATTGTTTCCATCGAGAAGTAGGGACCGACATGCCAGGAATGTTGTAAAATATTACATCCCAGATGTTAGGTTGCTTTAGGTTAGGATATTCAACTTTATAGACGTATATAATGTCCCCATCGAGATGCAGGAGACGACACGACAGGAATGTTGTAAAATATTACATTCGACATGTTAGGTTGCCTTAGGCTAGGATATATATAGTTATAGACGTATACAATGTTCCCACCGAGAAGTAGGGCCCAACATGCCAGGAATGTTGTAAAATATTACATCCGAGATGTAAGGTTCCCTTAGGTTAGGATATATATCGTTATAGACGTATATAACGTTCCCACCGAGACGTAGGGACCGACATGCCAGGAATGTTGAAAATATTACATCCCAGATGTTAGGTTGCGATAGGTTAGGATATACAACGATCTAGACGTACATAAAGTCCCCATCGAGAAGCAGGCGACGACACGCCAGGAATGTTGTAAAATATAACATCCGAGATGTTATGTTGCCATACGTTAGGATATGTAACGTTATAGACGTATATAATGTTCCCACCGAAAAGTAGCAGCCGAAGCGCCAGGAATGTTGTAAAATATTACATCCGAGATGTTAGGTTGCCTTAGGTTAGGATATATATCGTTATAGACATATATAATGTCCCCATCGAGATGCAGGAGACGACATGACAGGAATGTTGTAAAATATTACATCCCAGATGTTAGGTTGCGTTAGGTTAGGATATACAACGTAATAGATGTATATAATGTCCTCATCGAGAAGTAGGCGACGACACGCCAGGAATGTTGTAAAATATTACATTCTACAAGCTAGGTTGCCTTATGCTAGGATATATAACGTTATAGACGTGTATAATGATCCCACCGAGAAATAGGGACCGACGCGTCAGGAATGTTCTAAAATATTACACCCGAGATGTTAGGTTCCCTTAGGTTAGGATATACAACGTTATGGACTTATAGAATGTTCCCACCGAGAGGTAGGGACCGACATGCCAGGAATGTTGTAAAATATTACATCCGAGGTGTTAGGTTGCCTTAGGGTAGGATGTACAACGTTATAGATGTACATAATGTCCCTAGCGAGAAGTAGGCGACGACACGCCAGGAATGTTGTAAAATATTACATTCGACATATTGGGTTGCCTTAGGCTAGGATATGTATCGTTATAGACGTATACAATGTTCCCACCGAGAAGTAGGGACCGACTTGCCAGGAATGTTGTAAAATATTACATCCGAGATGTTAGGTTGCCTTAGGGTAGGATATACAACGTTATAGATGTATATAACGTCCCCATCAAGAAGTAGGCGACGACACGCCAGGAATGTTGTAAAATATTACATTCTACATTTTGGGTTGCCTTAGGCTAGGATATATGTCGTTATAGACGTATACATTGTTTTCACCGAGAAGTAGGGACCGACGCGTCAGGAATGTTGTAAAATATTACATCCGAGACGTTAGGTTGCCTTAGGGTAGGATATACAACGTTATAGATGTATATAATGTCCCCATCCAGAAGTAGGCGACGACACGCCAGGAATGTTGTAAAATATTACATTCAACATGTTAGGTTGCGTTAGGCTAGGATATATATCGTTATAGACGTATACAATGTTCCCACCGAGAAGCAGTGCCCGACATGCCAGGAATGTTGTAAAATATTACATCCGAGATGTTAGGTTGCCTTAGGTTAGGATATACAACGTTATAGATGTATATAATGTCCCCATCGAGAAGTAGGCAACGACACGCCAGGAATGTTGTAAAATATTACACCCGAGATGTTAGGTTCCCTTAGGTTAGGATATATGACGTTATAGATGTATATAATGTCCCTATCCAGAAGTAGGCGACGACACGCCAGGAATGTTGTAAAATATTACATCCCAGATTTTAGGTTGCGTTAGGTTAGAATATACAACGTTATAGACGTATATAATGTCCCCATCGAGAAGCAGGCGACGACACGACAGGAATGTTGTAAAATATTACATTCGACATGTTAGGTTGCCTTAGGCTAGAATATATATTGTTATAGACGTATACAATGTTCCCACCGAGAAGTAGGGACCGACATGCCAGGAATGTTGTAAAATATTACATCCCAGATGTTAGGTTGCTTTAGGTTAGGATATTCAACGTTATAGACGTATATAATGTCCCCATCGAGATGCAGGAGACGACACGACAGGAATGTTGTAAAATATTACATTCGACATGTTAGGTTGCCTTAGGCTAGGATATATATAGTTATAGACGTATACAATGTTCCCACCGAGAAGTAGGCGACGACACGCCAGGAATGTTGTAAAATATTACATCCGAGGTGTTAGGTTGCCATAGGGTAGGATGTACAACGTTATAGATGTATATAATGTCCCCAGCGAGAAGTAGGCGACGACACGCCAGGAATGTTGGAAAATATTACATTCGACATGTTGGGTTGCCTTAGGCTAGGATATGTATCGTTATAGACGTATACAATGTTCCCACCGAGAAGTAGGGACCGACTTGCCAGGAATGTTGTAAAATATTACATCCGAGACGTTAGGTTGCCTTAGGGTAGGATATACAACGTTATAGATGTATATAATGTCCACATCCAGAAGTAGGCGACGACACGCCAGGAATGTTGTAAAATATTACATTCTACACGTTAGGTTGCCTTAGGCTAGGATATATAACGTTATAGACGTATATAATGTTCCCACCGAGAAATAGGGACTGACGCGTCAGGAATGTTCTAAAATATTACACCCGAGATGTTAGGTTCCCTTAGGTTAGGACATACAGCGTTATAGACGTATAGAATGTCCCCATCGAGAAGCAGGCGACGACACGACAGGAATGTTGTAAAATATTACATTCAACATGTTAGGTTGCGTTAGGCTAGGATATATATCGTTATAGACGTATACAATGTTCCCACCGAGAAGCAGTGCCCGACATGCCAGGAATGTTGTAAAATATTACATCCGAGATGTTAGGTTGCCTTAGGTTAGGATATACAACGTTATAGATGTATATAATGTCCCCATCGAGAAGTAGGCAACGACACGCCAGGAATGTTGTAAAATATTACACCCGAGATGTTAGGTTCCCTTAGGTTAGGATATATGACGTTATAGATGTATATAATGTCCCTATCCAGAAGTAGGCGACGACACGCCAGGAATGTTGTAAAATATTACATCCCAGATTTTAGGTTGCGTTAGGTTAGAATATACAACGTTATAGACGTATATAATGTCCCCATCGAGAAGCAGGCGACGACACGACAGGAATGTTGTAAAATATTACATTCGACATGTTAGGTTGCCTTAGGCTAGAATATATATCGTTATAGACGTATACAATGTTCCCACCGAGAAGTAGGGACCGACATGCCAGGAATGTTGTAAAATATTACATCCGAGATGTTAGGTTGCCTTAGGGTAGGATATACAACGTTATAGATGTATATAACGTCCCCATCGAGAAGTAGGCGACGACACGCCAGGAATGTTGTAAAATATTACATTCTACATTTTGGGTTGCCTTAGGCTACGATATATGTCGTTATAGACGTATACATTGTTTCCATCGAGAAGTAGGGACCGACATGCCAGGAATGTTGTAAAATATTACATCCCAGATGTTAGGTTGCGTTAGGTTAGGATATACAACGTAATAGATGTATATAATGTCCTCATCGAGAAGTAGGCGACGACACGCCAGGAATGTTGTAAAATATTACATTCTACAAGCTAGGTTGCCTTAGGCTAGGATATATAACGTTATAGACGTATATAATGATCCCACCGAGAAATAGGGACTGACGCGTCAGGAATGTTCTAAAATATTACACCCGAGATGTTAGGTTCCCTTAGGTTAGGATATACAACGTTATGGACTTATAGAATGTTCCCACCGAGAGGTAGGGACCGACATGCCAGGAATGTTGTAAAATATTACATCCGAGGTGTTAGGTTGCCTTAGGGTAGGATGTACAACGTTATAGATGTACATAATGTCCCTAGCGAGAAGTAGGCGACGACACGCCAGGAATGTTGTAAAATATTACATTCGACATGTTGGGTTGCCTTAGGCTAGGATATGTATCGTTATAGACGTATACAATGTTCCCACCGAGAAGTAGGGACCGACTTGCCAGGAATGTTGTAAAATATTACATCCGAGATGTTAGGTTGCCTTAGGGTAGGATATACAACGTTATAGATGTATATAACGTCCCCATCAAGAAGTAGGCGACGACACGCCAGGAATGTTGTAAAATATTACATTCTACATTTTGGGTTGCCTTAGGCTAGGATATATGTCGTTATAGACGTATACATTGTTTTCACCGAGAAGTAGGGACCGACATGCCAGGAATGTTGTAAAATATTACATCCCAGATGTTAGGTTGCTTTAGGTTAGGATATTCAACGTTATAGACGTATATAATGTCCCCATCGAGATGCAGGATACGACACGACAGGAATGTTGTAAAATATTACATTCGACATGTTAGGTTGCCTTAGGCTAGGATATATATAGTTATAGACGTATACAATGTTCCCACCGAGAAGTAGGCGACGACACGCCAGGAATGTTGTAAAATATTACATCCGAGGTGTTAGGTTGCCATAGGGTAGGATGTACAACGTTATAGATGTATATAATGTCCCCAGCGAGAAGTAGGCGACGACACGCCAGGAATGTTGTAAAATATTACATTCGACATGTTGGGTTGCCTTAGGCTAGGATATGTATCGTTATAGACGTATACAATGTTCCCACCGAGAAGTAGGGACCGACTTGCCAGGAATGTTGTAAAATATTACATCCGAGACGTTAGGTTGCCTTATGGTAGGATATACAACGTTATAGATGTATATAATGTCCCCATCCAGAGGTAGGCGACGACACGCCAGGAATGTTGTAAAATATTACATTCTACACGTTAGGTTGCCTTAGGCTAGGATATATAACGTTATAGACGTATATAATGTTCCCACCGAGAAATAGGGATTGACGCGTCAGGAATGTTCTAAAATATTACACCCGAGATGTTAGGTTCCCTTAGGTTAGGACATAGAGCGTTATAGACGTATAGAATGTCCCCATCGAGAAGCAGGCGACGACACGACAGGAATGTTGTAAAATATTACATTCAACATGTTAGGTTGCGTTAGGCTAGGATATATATCGTTATAGACGTATACAATGTTCCCACCGAGAAGCAGTGCCCGACATGCCAGGAATGTTGTAAAATATTACATCCGAGATGTTAGGTTGCCTTAGGGTAGGATATACAACGTTATAGATGTATATAACGTCCCCATCGAGAAGTAGGCGACGACACGCCAGGAATGTTGTAAAATATTACATTCTACATTTTGGGTTGCCTTAGGCTACGATATATGTCGTTATAGACGTATACATTGTTTCCATCGAGAAGTAGGGACCGACATGCCAGGAATGTTGTAAAATATTACATCCCAGATGTTAGGTTGCTTTAGGTTAGGATATTCAACTTTATAGACGTATATAATGTCCCCATCGAGATGCAGGAGACGACACGACAGGAATGTTGTAAAATATTACATTCGACATGTTAGGTTGCCTTGGGCTAGGATATATATAGTTATAGACGTATACAATGTTCCCACCGAGAAGTAGGGCCCAACATGCCAGGAATGTTGTAAAATATTACATCCGAGATGTAAGGTTCCCTTAGGTTAGGATATATATCGTTATAGACGTATATAACGTTCCCACCGAGACGTAGGGACCGACATGCCAGGAATGTTGAAAATATTACATCCCAGATGTTAGGTTGCGATAGGTTAGGATATACAACGTTCTAGACGTACATAAAGTCCCCATCGAGAAGCAGGCGACGACACGCCAGGAATGTTGTAAAATATAACATCCGAGATGTTATGTTGCCATACGTTAGGATATGTAACGTTAGAGACGCATATAATGTTCCCACCGAAAAGTAGCAGCCGAAGCGCCAGGAATGTTGTAAAATATTACATCCGAGATGTTAGGTTGCCTTAGGTTAGGATATATATCGTTATAGACGTATATTAATGTCCCCATCGAGATGCAGGAGACGACACGACAGGAATGTTGTAAAATATTACATTCGACATGTTAGGTTGCCTTAGGCTAGGATATATATAGTTATAGACGTATACAATGTTCCCACCGAGAAGTAGGCGACGACACGCCAGGAATGTTGTAAAATATTACATCCGAGGTGTTAGGTTGCCATAGGGTAGGATGTACAACGTTATAGATGTATATAATGTCCCCAGCGAGAAGTAGGCGACGACACGCCAGGAATGTTGTAAAATATTACATTCGACATGTTGGGTTGCCTTAGGCTAGGATATGTATCGTTATAGACGTATACAATGTTCCCACCGAGAAGTAGGGACCGACTTGCCAGGAATGTTGTAAAATATTACATCCGAGACGTTAGGTTGCCTTAGGGTAGGATATACAACGTTATAGATGTATATAATGTCCCCATCCAGAAGTAGGCGACGACACGCCAGGAATGTTGTAAAATATTACATTCTACACGTTAGGTTGCCTTAGGCTAGGATATATAACGTTATAGACGTATATAATGTTCCCACCGAGAAATAGGGACTGACGCGTCAGGAATGTTCTAAAATATTACACCCGAGATGTTAGGTTCCCTTAGGTTAGGACATACAGCGTTATAGACGTATAGAATGTCCCCATCGAGAAGCAGGCGACGACACGACAGGAATGTTGTAAAATATTACATTCAACATGTTAGGTTGCGTTAGGCTAGGATATATATCGTTATAGACGTATACAATGTTCCCACCGAGAAGCAGTGCCCGACATGCCAGGAATGTTGTAAAATATTACATCCGAGATGTTAGGTTGCCTTAGGGTAGGATATACAACGTTATAGATGTATATAACGTCCCCATCGAGAAGTAGGCGACGACACGCCAGGAATGTTGTAAAATATTACATTCTACATTTTGGGTTGCCTTAGGCTACGATATATGTCGTTATAGACGTATACATTGTTTCCATCGAGAAGTAGGGACCGACATGACAGGAATGTTGTAAAATATTACATCCCAGATGTTAGGTTGCTTTAGGTTAGGATATTCAACTTTATAGACGTATATAATGTCCCCATCGAGATGCAGGAGACGACACGACAGGAATGTTGTAAAATATTACATTCGACATGTTAGGTTGCCTTGGGCTAGGATATATATAGTTATAGACGTATACAATGTTCCCACCGAGAAGTAGGGCCCAACATGCCAGGAATGTTGTAAAATATTACATCCGAGATGTAAGGTTCCCTTAGGTTAGGATATATATCGTTATAGACGTATATAACGTTCCCACCGAGACGTAGGGACCGACATGCCAGGAATGTTGAAAATATTACATCCCAGATGTTAGGTTGCGATAGGTTAGGATATTCAACGTTATGGACGTATAGAATGTTCCCACCGAGAAGTAGGGACCGACATGCCAGGAATGTTGTTAAATATTACATCCGAGATGTTAGGTTGCCTTAGGTTAGGATATACAACGTTATAGATGTATATAATGTTCCCATAGAGAAGTATGCGACGGCACGCCAGGAATGTTGTAAAATATTACATTCTACAAGTGAGGTTGCCTTAGGCTAGGATATATAACGTTATAGACGTATATAATGTTCCCACCGAGAAATAGGGACTGACGCGTCAGGAATGTTCTAAAATATTACACCCGAGATGTTAGGTTCCCTTAGGTTAGGATATACAACGTTATAGACGTATAGAAAGTCCCCATCGAGAAGCAGGCGACGACACGGCAGGAATGTTGTAA
>CAXAJV010000894.1:0-96441 GCA_963969225.1 Xylocopa violacea | reverse complement strand
ACGCGCTATCTCAGAGTACATTCCTGCCATGTTCGCGCATACTTCTCGGTGGGAGAATTATATACGTCTATACGTTATATATCCTCATGTAAGGCAACGTATCGTCTCGGATGTAATACTTGACAACATTGCTCGCGTGTCGGACCCTACTGCTCGGTGGGAACAGTATATACGTCTCTAACATTATATATCCTAACCTAAGGCAACCTAACATATCTGATGTAACATTTGACAACATTCCAGGCGTGTCGGTCCCTACGTCTCGGTGGTAACATTACATGCGTCTATAACGTTATATATCCTAACCTAAGGCAACCTAACAACTCGGATGCAATATTTGACAACATTCCTGGCGTGTCGGACACTACTTCTCGGTGGGAACATTATATACGTCTATAACGTTATATATCCTGACCTAAGGCCACCTAACATCTCGGATGTAACATTTGACAACATTCCAGGCCTGTCGGTCCCTACGTCTCGTGGTAACATTATATGCGTCTATAACGTTATATATCCTAACCTAATGCAACCTAACATATCGGATGTAATATTTGACAACATTCCTGGCGTGTCGGACCCTACTTCTCGGTGGGAACAGTATATACGTCTCTAACATTATATATCCTAACCTAAGGCAACCTAACATATCTGATGTAACATTTGACAACATTCCAGGCGTGTCGGTCCCTACGTCTCGGTGGTAACATTACATGCCTCTATAACGTTATATATCCTAACCTAAGGCAACCTAATAACTCGGATGTAACATTTGACCACTTTCCTGGAGTGTCGGACACTACTTATCGGTGGGAACAGTATATGCGTCTGCAACATTATATATCCTAACCTAAGGGAACCTAACATCTCGGATGTAACATTTGACAACATTCTAGGCGTGTCGGTCCCTACGTCTCTATGGTAACATACATGCGTCTAAAACGTTATATATCCTAACCTAAGGCAACCTGACATCTCGGATGTAATATTCTGCAACATTCCAGGCGTGTCAGTCCCTACGCCTCTGTGGTAACATTACATGCGTCTATAGCGTTATATATCCTAACCTAAGGCGACCTGACATCTCGGATGTAATATTCTACAACATTCCAGGCGTGTCGGAGCATTCTTTTCGGTGGGAATATTATATACGCCTATAACGGTATATATCCTAACCTAAGGCAACCTGACGTCTCGGATGTAATATTCTACAACATTCCAGGCGTGTCGGTCCCTACGTCTCGGTGGTAACATTATATGCGTTTGTAACGTTATATATCCTAACCTAAGGCAACTTAATAACTCGGATGTAATATTTGACAACATTCCTGGCGTGTCGGAGCATTCTTTTCGGTGGGAATATTATATACGTCTATAACGGTATATATCCTAACCTAAGGCAACCTGACATCTCGGATGTAATATTCTACAACATTCCAGGCGTGTCGGTCCCTACGTCTCGATGGTAACATTACATGCGTCTATAACGTTATATATCCTAACCTAAGGCAGCCTAACAACTCGGATGTAATATTTGACAACATTCCTGACTTGTCGGACCCTACTTCTCGGTGGGAACATTATATACGTCTATAACGTTATATATCCTGACCTAAGGCCACCTAACTTCTCGGATGTAATATTTGACAACATTCCTGGCGTGTCGGACACTACTTCTCGGTGGGAACAGTATATGCGTCTATAACGTTATATATCCTAACCTAATGCAACATAACATATCGGATGTAATATTTGACAACATTCCTGGCGTATCGGACCCTACTTCTGGGTGGGAACAGTATATGCGTCTGCAACATTATATATCCTAACCTAAGGGAACCTAACATCTCGGATGTAACATTTGACAACATTCCAGGCGTGTCGGTCCTTACGTCTCGATGGTAACATTACATGCGTCTAAAACGTTATATATCCTAACCTAAGGCAACCTAACAACTCGGATGCAATATTTGACAACATTCCTGGCGTGTCGGACACTACTTCTCGGTGGGAACAGTATATACGTCTATCACGTTATATATCCTAACCTAAGGCAACCTGACATCTCGGATGTAATATTCTGCAACATTCCAGGCGTGTCAGTCCCTACGTCTCTGTGGTAACATTACATGCGTCTATAGCGTTATATATCCTAACCTAAGGCGACCTGACATCTCGGATGTAATATTCTACAACATTCCAGGCGTATTGGACCTACTTCTCGGTGAGATCATTATATGCGTCTATAACGTTGTATACCCTTATCTAAGGCAACCTATCATCTCAGACGTAAAATTTGATAACATTCCTGTTTTGTCGGACCCTACTTCTCGGTGGGAACATTATATACGTCTAAAGCGTTATATATCCTGACCTAAGGCCACCTAACATCTCGGATGTAATATTTGACAACATTCCTGGCGTGTCGGACACTACTTCTCGGTGGGAACAGTATATACGTCTATCACGTTATATATCCTAACCTAAGGCAACCTGACATCTCGGATGTAATATTCTGCAACATTCCAGGCGTGTCAGTCCCTACGTCTCTGTGGTAACATTACATGCGTCTATAGCGTTATATATCCTAACCTAAGGCGACCTGACATCTCGGATGTAATATTCTACAACATTCCAGGCGTATTGGACCTACTTCTCGGTGGGAACATTATATGCGTCTATAACGTTGTATATCCTTATCTAAGGCAACCTATCATCTCAGACGTAAAATTTGACAACATTCCTGTCTTGTCGGACCCTACTTCTCGGTGGGAACATTATATACGTCTATAACGTTATATATCCTGACCTAAGGCAACCTGACATCTCGGATTTAATATTCTACAACATTCCAGGCGTGTCGGTTCCCACGTCTCGGTGGTAACATTACATGCGTCTGTAACGTTATATATCCTAACCTAAGGCAACCTAACAACTCGGATGTAACATTTAACCACATTCCTGGCGTGTCGGACACTACTTCTCGGTGGGATCAGTATATACGTCTCTAACATTATATATCTTAACCTAAGGCAACCTAACGTCTCGGATGTAACATTTGACAACATTCCAGGCGTGTCGGTCCCTACGTCTCGATGGTAACATTACATGCGTCTATAACGTTATATATCCTAACCTAAGGCAGCCTAACAACTCGGATGTAATATTTGACAACATTCCTGTCTTGTCGGACCCTACTTCTCGGTGGGAACATTATATACGTCTATAACGTTATATATCCTGACCTAAGGCCACCTAACTTCTCGGATGTAATATTTGACAACATTCCTGGCGTGTCGGACACTACTTCTCGGTGGGAACAGTATATGCGTCTATAACGTTATATATCCTAACCTAATGCAACATAACATATCGGATGTAATATTTGACAACATTCCTGGCGTGTCGGACCCTACTTCTGGGTGGGAACAGTATATGCGTCTGCAACATTATATATCCTAACCTAAGGGAACCTAACATCTCGGATGTAACATTTGACAACATTCCAGGCGTGTCGGTCCTTACGTCTCGATGGTAACATTACATGCGTCTAAAACGTTATATATCCTAACCTAAGGCAACCTAACAACTCGGATGCAATATTTGACAACATTCCTGGCGTGTCGGACACTACTTCTCGGTGGGAACAGTATATACGTCTATCACGTTATATATCCTAACCTAAGGCAACCTGACATCTCGGATGTAATATTCTGCAACATTCCAGGCGTGTCAGTCCCTACGTCTCTGTGGTAACATTACATGCGTCTATAGCGTTATATATCCTAACCTAAGGCGACCTGACATCTCGGATGTAATATTCTACAACATTCCAGGCGTATTGGACCTACTTCTCGGTGAGATCATTATATGCGTCTATAACGTTGTATATCCTTATCTAAGGCAACCTATCATCTCAGACGTAAAATTTGATAACATCCCTGTTTTGTCGGACCCTACTTCTCGGTGGGAACATTATATACGTCTAAAGCGTTATATATCCTGACCTAAGGCCACCTAACATCTCGGATGTAATATTTGACAACATTCCTGGCGTGTCGGACACTACTTCTCGGTGGGAACAGTATATACGTCTATCACGTTATATATCCTAACCTAAGGCAAGCTGACATCTCGGATGTAATATTCTGCAACATTCCAGGCGTGTCAGTCCCTACGTCTCTGTGGTAACATTACATGCGTCTATAGCGTTATATATCCTAACCTAAGGCGACCTGACATCTCGGATGTAATATTCTACAACATTCCAGGCGTATTGGACCTACTTCTCGGTGAGATCATTATATGCGTCTATAACGTTGTATATCCTTATCTAAGGCAACCTATCATCTCAGACGTAAAATTTGATAACATTCCTGTCTTGTCGGACCCTACTTCTCGGTGGGAACATTATATACGTCTAAAGCGTTATATATCCTGACCTAAGGCCACCTAACATCTCGGATGTAATATTTGACAACATTCCTGTCGTGTCGGACACTACTTCTCGGTGGGAACAGTATATACGTCTATCACGTTATTTATCCTAACCTAAGGCAACCTGACATCTCGGATGTAATATTCTGCAACATTCTAGGCGTGTCAGTTCCTACGTCTCTGTGGTAACATTACATGCGTCTATAGCGTTATATACCCTAACCTAAGGCGACCTGACATCTCGGATGTAATATTCTACAACATTCCAGGCGTGTCGGTCCCTACGTCTCGGTGGTAACATTATATGCGTTTGTAACGTTATATATCCTAACCTAAGGCAGCTTAATAACTCGGATGTAATATTTGACAACATTCCTGCCATGTTCGCGCATACTTCTCGGTGGGAGAATTATATACGTCTATAACGTTATATATCCTCATGTAAGGCAACGTATCGTCTCGGATGTAATACTTGACAACATTGCTCGCGTGTCGGACCCTACTGCTCGGTGGGAACAGTATATACGTCTCTAACATTATATATCCTAACCTAAGGCAACCTAACATATCTGATGTAACATTTGACAACATTCCAGGCGTGTCGGTCCCTACGTCTCGGTGGTAACATTACATGCGTCTATAACGTTATATATCCTAACCTAAGGCAACCTAACAACTCGGATGCAATATTTGACAACATTCCTGGCGTGTCGGACACTACTTCTCGGTGGGAACATTATATACGTCTATAACGTTATATATCCTGACCTAAGGCCACCTAACATCTCGGATGTAACATTTGACAACATTCCAGGCCTGTCGGTCCCTACGTCTCGTTGGTAACATTATATGCGTCTATAACGTTATATATCCTAACCTAATGCAACCTAACATATCGGATGTAATATTTGACAACATTCCTGGCGTGTCGGACCCTACTTCTCGGTGGGAACAGTATATACGTCTCTAACATTATATATCCTAACCTAAGGCAACCTAACATATCTGATGTAACATTTGACAACATTCCAGGCGTGTCGGTCCCTACGTCTCGGTGGTAACATTACATGCCTCTATAACGTTATATATCCTAACCTAAGGCAACCTAATAACTCGGATGTAACATTTGACCACTTTCCTGGAGTGTCGGACACTACTTATCGGTGGGAACAGTATATGCGTCTGCAACATTATATATCCTAACCTAAGGGAACCTAACATCTCGGATGTAACATTTGACAACATTCTAGGCGTGTCGGTCCCTACGTCTCTATGGTAACATTACATGCGTCTAAAACGTTATATATCCTAACCTAAGGCAACCTGACATCTCGGATGTAATATTCTGCAACATTCCAGGCGTGTCAGTCCCTACGCCTCTGTGGTAACATTACATGCGTCTATAGCGTTATATATCCTAACCTAAGGCGACCTGACATCTCGGATGTAATATTCTACAACATTCCAGGCGTGTCGGAGCATTCTTTTCGGTGGGAATATTATATACGCCTATAACGGTATATATCCTAACCTAAGGCAACCTGACGTCTCGGATGTAATATTCTACAACATTCCAGGCGTGTCGGTCCCTACGTCTCGGTGGTAACATTATATGCGTTTGTAACGTTATATATCCTAACCTAAGGCAACTTAATAACTCGGATGTAATATTTGACAACATTCCTGGCGTGTCGGAGCATTCTTTTCGGTGGGAATATTATATACGTCTATAACGGTATATATCCTAACCTAAGGCAACCTGACATCTCGGATGTAATATTCTACAACATTCCAGGCGTGTCGGTCCCTACGTCTCGATGGTAACATTACATGCGTCTATAACGTTATATATCCTAACCTAAGGCAGCCTAACAACTCGGATGTAATATTTGACAACATTCCTGACTTGTCGGACCCTACTTCTCGGTGGGAACATTATATACGTCTATAACGTTATATATCCTGACCTAAGGCCACCTAACTTCTCGGATGTAATATTTGACAACATTCCTGGCGTGTCGGACACTACTTCTCGGTGGGAACAGTATATGCGTCTATAACGTTATATATCCTAACCTAATGCAACATAACATATCGGATGTAATATTTGACAACATTCCTGGCGTATCGGACCCTACTTCTGGGTGGGAACAGTATATGCGTCTGCAACATTATATATCCTAACCTAAGGGAACCTAACATCTCGGATGTAACATTTGACAACATTCCAGGCGTGTCGGTCCTTACGTCTCGATGGTAACATTACATGCGTCTAAAACGTTATATATCCTAACCTAAGGCAACCTAACAACTCGGATGCAATATTTGACAACATTCCTGGCGTTTCGGACACTACTTCTCGGTGGGAACAGTATATACGTCTATCACGTTATATATCCTAACCTAAGGCAACCTGACATCTCGGATGTAATATTCTGCAACATTCCAGGCGTGTCAGTCCCTACGTCTCTGTGGTAACATTACATGCGTCTATAGCGTTATATATCCTAACCTAAGGCGACCTGACATCTCGGATGTAATATTCTACAACATTCCAGGCGTATTGGACCTACTTCTCGGTGAGATCATTATATGCGTCTATAACGTTGTATACCCTTATCTAAGGCAACCTATCATCTCAGACGTAAAATTTGATAACATTCCTGTTTTGTCGGACCCTACTTCTCGGTGGGAACATTATATACGTCTAAAGCGTTATATATCCTGACCTAAGGCCACCTAACATCTCGGATGTAATATTTGACAACATTCCTGGCGTGTCGGACACTACTTCTCGGTGGGAACAGTATATACGTCTATCACGTTATATATCCTAACCTAAGGCAACCTGACATCTCGGATGTAATATTCTGCAACATTCCAGGCGTGTCAGTCCCTACGTCTCTGTGGTAACATTACATGCGTCTATAGCGTTATATATCCTAACCTAAGGCGACCTGACATCTCGGATGTAATATTCTACAACATTCCAGGCGTATTGGACCTACTTCTCGGTGGGAACATTATATGCGTCTATAACGTTGTATATCCTTATCTAAGGCAACCTATCATCTCAGACGTAAAATTTGACAACATTCCTGTCTTGTCGGACCCTACTTCTCGGTGGGAACATTATATACGTCTATAACGTTATATATCCTGACCTAAGGCAACCTGACATCTCGGATTTAATATTCTACAACATTCCAGGCGTGTCGGTTCCCACGTCTCGGTGGTAACATTACATGCGTCTGTAACGTTATATATCCTAACCTAAGGCAACCTAACAACTCGGATGTAACATTTAACCACATTCCTGGCGTGTCGGACACTACTTCTCGGTGGGATCAGTATATACGTCTCTAACATTATATATCTTAACCTAAGGCAACCTAACGTCTCGGATGTAACATTTGACAACATTCCAGGCGTGTCGGTCCCTACGTCTCGATGGTAACATTACATGCGTCTATAACGTTATATATCCTAACCTAAGGCAGCCTAACAACTCGGATGTAATATTTGACAACATTCCTGTCTTGTCGGACCCTACTTCTCGGTGGGAACATTATATACGTCTATAACGTTATATATCCTGACCTAAGGCCACCTAACTTCTCGGATGTAATATTTGACAACATTCCTGGCGTGTCGGACACTACTTCTCGGTGGGAACAGTATATGCGTCTATAACGTTATATATCCTAACCTAATGCAACATAACATATCGGATGTAATATTTGACAACATTCCTGGCGTGTCGGACCCTACTTCTGGGTGGGAACAGTATATGCGTCTGCAACATTATATATCCTAACCTAAGGGAACCTAACATCTCGGATGTAACATTTGACAACATTCCAGGCGTGTCGGTCCTTACGTCTCGATGGTAACATTACATGCGTCTAAAACGTTATATATCCTAACCTAAGGCAACCTAACAACTCGGATGCAATATTTGACAACATTCCTGGCGTGTCGGACACTACTTCTCGGTGGGAACAGTATATACGTCTATCACGTTATATATCCTAACCTAAGGCAACCTGACATCTCGGATGTAATATTCTGCAACATTCCAGGCGTGTCAGTCCCTACGTCTCTGTGGTAACATTACATGCGTCTATAGCGTTATATATCCTAACCTAAGGCGACCTGACATCTCGGATGTAATATTCTACAACATTCCAGGCGTATTGGACCTACTTCTCGGTGAGATCATTATATGCGTCTATAACGTTGTATATCCTTATCTAAGGCAACCTATCATCTCAGACGTAAAATTTGATAACATCCCTGTTTTGTCGGACCCTACTTCTCGGTGGGAACATTATATACGTCTAAAGCGTTATATATCCTGACCTAAGGCCACCTAACATCTCGGATGTAATATTTGACAACATTCCTGGCGTGTCGGACACTACTTCTCGGTGGGAACAGTATATACGTCTATCACGTTATATATCCTAACCTAAGGCAAGCTGACATCTCGGATGTAATATTCTGCAACATTCCAGGCGTGTCAGTCCCTACGTCTCTGTGGTAACATTACATGCGTCTATAGCGTTATATATCCTAACCTAAGGCGACCTGACATCTCGGATGTAATATTCTACAACATTCCAGGCGTATTGGACCTACTTCTCGGTGAGATCATTATATGCGTCTATAACGTTGTATATCCTTATCTAAGGCAACCTATCATCTCAGACGTAAAATTTGATAACATTCCTGTCTTGTCGGACCCTACTTCTCGGTGGGAACATTATATACGTCTAAAGCGTTATATATCCTGACCTAAGGCCACCTAACATCTCGGATGTAATATTTGACAACATTCCTGGCGTGTCGGACACTACTTCTCGGTGGGAACAGTATATACGTCTATCACGTTATTTATCCTAACCTAAGGCAACCTGACATCTCGGATGTAATATTCTGCAACATTCTAGGCGTGTCAGTTCCTACGTCTCTGTGGTAACATTACATGCGTCTATAGCGTTATATACCCTAACCTAAGGCGACCTGACATCTCGGATGTAATATTCTACAACATTCCAGGCGTGTCGGTCCCTACGTCTCGGTGGTAACATTATATGCGTTTGTAACGTTATATATCCTAACCTAAGGCAGCTTAATAACTCGGATGTAATATTTGACAACATTCCTGCCATGTTCGCGCATACTTCTCGGTGGGAGAATTATATACGTCTATAACGTTATATATCCTCATGTAAGGCAACGTATCGTCTCGGATGTAATACTTGACAACATTGCTCGCGTGTCGGACCCTACTGCTCGGTGGGAACAGTATATACGTCTCTAACATTATATATCCTAACCTAAGGCAACCTAACATATCTGATGTAACATTTGACAACATTCCAGGCGTGTCGGTCCCTACGTCTCGGTGGTAACATTACATGCGTCTATAACGTTATATATCCTAACCTAAGGCAACCTAACAACTCGGATGCAATATTTGACAACATTCCTGGCGTGTCGGACACTACTTCTCGGTGGGAACAGTATATACGTCTATAACGTTATATATCCTAACCTAAGGCAACCTGACATCTCGGATGTAATATTCTGCAACATTCCAGGCGTGTCAGTCCCTACGTCTCTGTGGTAACATTATATGCGTCTGTAACGTAATATATCCTAACCCAAGGCAACTTAATAACTCGGATGTAATGTTTGACAACATTCCTGCCATGTTGGCGCATACTTCTCGGTGGGAGCATTATATACGTCTATAACGTTATATATCCTGACCTAAGGCCACCTAATATCTCGGATGTAACATTTGACAACATTCCAGGCCTGTCGATCTCTACGTCTCGATGGTAAAATTACATGCGTCTATAACGTTATATATCCTGACCTAAGGCCACCTAACATCTCGGATGTAGTATTTGACAACATTCCTGGCGTGTCGGACACTACTTCTCGGTGGGAACAGTATATACGTCTCTAACATTATATATCCTAACCTAAGGCAACCTAACATCTCGGATGTAACATTTGACAACATTCCAGGCGTGTCGGTTCCTAGGTCTCTGTGGTAACATTATATGCGTCTGGAACGTTATATATCCTAACCCAAGGCAACTTAATAACTCGGATGTAATATTTGACGACATTCCTGCCATGTTGGCGCATACTTCTCGGTGGGAGCATTATATACGTCTATAACGTCATATATCCTAACCTAAGGCGACCTGACATCTCGGATGTAATATTCTACAACATTCCAGGCGTATTGGACCCTACTTCGCGGTGGGAACATTATATGCGTCTATAACGTTGTATATCCTTATCTAAGGCAACCTATCATCTCAGACGTAATATTAGACAACATTCCTGTCTTGTCGGACCCTACTTCTCGGTGGGAACATTATATACGTCTATAACGTTATATATCCTGACATAAGGCCACCTAACATCTCGGATGTAACATTTGACAACATTCGAGGCGTGTCGGTCCCTACGTCTCGGTGGTAACATTATATGCCTCTACAACGTTATATATCCTAACCTAATGCAACCTAACATATCGGATGTAATATTTGACAACATTCCTGTCTTGTCGGACCCTACTTCTCGGTGGGAACATTATATACGTCTGTAACGTTATATATCCTGACCTAAGGCCACCTAACATCTCGGATGTAACATTTGACAACATTCCAGGCGTGTCGGTCCCTACGACTCGATGGTAACATTACATGCGTCTATAACGTTATATATCCTAACCTAAGGCGACCTAACAACCCGGATGTAATATTTGACAACATTCCTGGCGTGTCGGACACTACTTCTCGGTTGGAACAGTATATACGTCTATAACGTTGTATATCCTAATCTAAGGTAACCTATCATCTCAGACGTAAAATTTGACAACATTCCTGTCTTGTCGGACCCTACTTCTCGGTGGGAATATTATATACGTCTATAACGTTATATATCCTAACCTACGGCAACCTGACGTCTCGGATATAATATTCTACAACATTCCAGGCGTGTCGGTCCCTACGTCTCGGTGGTAACATTATATGCGTTTGTAACGTTATATATCCTAACCTAAGGCAACTTAATAACTCGGATGTAATATTTGACAACATTCCTGGCGTGTCGGAGCGTTCTTTTCGGTGGGAATATTATATACGTCTATAACGGTATATATCCTAATCTATGGCAACTTATCATCTCAGACGTAATATTTTACAACATTCCTGGCGTGTCGGAGCATTCCTTTCGGTGGGATTATTATATACGCCAATAACGGTATATATCCTAATCTAAGGCAACCTGACATCTCGGATGTAATATTCTACAACATTCCAGGCGTGTCGGTCCCTACGTCTCGGTGGTAACATTATATGCGTCTATAACGTTATATATCCTATCCTAATGCAACCTAACATATCGGATGTAATATTTGACAACATTCCTGGCGTGTCGGACCCTACATCTCGGTGGGAACAGTATATACGTCTATAACGTTGTATATCCTAATCTAAGGCAACCTATCATCTCAGCCGTAATATTTTACAACATTCCTGGCGTGTCGGAGCATTCTTTTCGGTGGGAATATTATATACGTCTATAACGGTATATATCCTAACCTAAGGCAACCTGACATCTCGGATGTAATACTCTACAACATTCCAGGCGTGTCGGTTCCTACGTCTCGATGGTAACATTACATGCGTCTATAACGTTATATATCCTAACCTAAGGCAACATAACATCTCGGATGTAACATTTGACAACATTCCAGGCGTGTCGGACCCTACTTCTCGGTGGGAACAGTATATACGTCTATAACGTTGTATATCCTAATCTAAGGCAACTTATCATCTCAGACGTAATATTTTACAACATTCCTGGCGTGTCGGAGCATTCCTTTCGGTGGGATTATTATATACGCCTATAACGGTATATATCCTAACCTAAGGCAACCTGACATCTCGGATGTAATATTCTACAACATTCCAGGCATGTCGGTCCCTACGTCTCGGTGGTAACATTACATGCGTCTATAACGTTATATATCCTAACCTAAGGCAACCTAACAACTCGGATGTAACATTTGACCACATTCCTGGCGTGTCGGACACTACTTCTCGGTGGGATCAGTATATACGTCTCTAACATTATATATCTTAACCTAAGGCAACCTAACGTCTCGGATGTAACATTTGACAACATTCCAGGCGTGTCGGTCCCTACGTCTCGATGGTAACATTACATGCGTCTATAACGTTATATATTCTAACCTAAGGCAGCCTAACAACTCGGATGTAATATTTGACAACATTCCTGGCGTGTCGGACACTACTCCTCGGTGGGAACAGTATTTACGTCTATAACGTTATATATCCTACCCTAAGGCAACCTGACATCTCGGATGTAATATTCTACAACATTCCAGGCGTGTCGGTCCCTACGTCTCGGTGGTAACATTACATGCGTCTATAACGTTATATATCCTAACCTAATGCAACCTAACATATCGGATGTAATATTTGACAACATTCCTGGCGTGTCGGACCCTACTTCTCGGTGGGAACATTATATACGTCTATAACGTTATATATCCTGACCTAAGTCCACCTAACATCTCGGATGTAACATTTGACAACATTCCAGGCGTGTCGGTCCCTACGTCTCGATGGTAACATTACATGCCTCTATAACGTTATATATCCTAACCTAAGGCAACCTAACAACTCGAATGTAACATTTGACCACATTCCTAGCGTGTCGGACCCTACTTCTCGGTGGGAACAGTATATGCGTCTCCAACATTATATACCCTAACCTAAGGGAACCTAACATCTCGGATGTAACATTTGACAACATTCCAGGCGTGTCGGTCCCTACGTATCGATGGTAACATTACATGCGTCTATAACGTTATATATCTTAACCTAAGGCGACCTAACAACTCGGATGTAATATTTGACAACATTCCTGGCGTGTCGGACACTACTTCTCGGTGGGAACAGTATATACTTCTATAACGTTATATATCCTAACCTAAGGCAACCTGACATCTCGGATGTAATATTCTGCAACATTCCAGGCGTGTCAGTCCCTAGGTCTCTGTGGTAACATTATATGCGTCTGTAACGTTATATATCCTAACCCAAGGCAACTTAATAACTCGGATGTAATATTTGACAGCATTCCTGCCATGTTGGCGCATACTTCTCGGTGGGAGCATTATATACGTCTTTAACGTTATATATCCTAACCTAAGGCGACCTGACATCTCGGATGTAATATTCTGCAACATTCCAGGCGTGTCAGTCCCTAGGTCTCTGTGGTAACATTGTATGCGTCTGCACGTTATATATCCTAACCCAAGGCAACTTAATAACTCGGATGTAATATTTGACAACATTCCTGCCAAGTTGGCGCATACTTCTCGGTGGGAGCATTATATACGTCTATAACGTTATATATCCTAACCTAAGGCGACCTGACATCTCGGATGTAATATTCTGCAACATTCCAGGCGTGTCAGTCCCTAGGTCTCTGTGGTAACATTATATGCGTCTGTAACGTTATATATCCTAACCCAAGGCAACTTAATAATTCGGATGTAATATTTGACAACATTCCTGCCATGTTGGCGCATACTTCTCGGTGGGAGCATTATATACGTCTATAACGTTATATATCCTAACCTAAGGCGACCTGACATCTCGGATGTAATATTCTACAACATTCCAGGCGTATTGGACCCTACTTCTCGGTGGGAACATTATATGCGTCTATAACGTTGTATATCCTTATCTAAGGCAACCTATCATCTCAGACGTAATATTTGACAACATTCCTGCCATGTCGGACCCTACTTCTCGGTGGGAACATTATATACGTCTATAAGGTTATATGTCCTGACCTAAGGCAGCCTAACATATCTGATGTAACATTTGACAACGTTCCAGGCGTGTCGGTCCCTACGTCTCGATGGAAACATTACATGCGTCTATAACGTTATATATCCTAACCCAAGGCAACCTAACAACTCGGATGTAATTTTGACAACATTCCTGGCGTGTCGGACACTACTTCTCGGTGGGAACAGTATATACGTCTATAACGTTATATATCCTAACCTAAGGGAACCTGATATCTCGGATGTAATATTCTGCAACATTCCAGGCGTGTCAGTCTCTACGTCTCTGTGGTAACATTACATGCATCTATAACGTTATATATCCTAACCTAAGGCAACCTAACAACTCGGATGTAACATTTGACAACATTCCTGGCGTGTCGGACCCTACTTCTCGGTGGGAACAGTATATACGTCTCTAACATTATATATCCTAACCTAAGGCAACCTAACATCTCGGATGTAACATTTGACAACATTCCAGGCGTGTCGGTTCCTAGGTCTCTGTGGTAACATTATATGCGTCTGGAACGTTATATATCCTAACCCAAGGCAACTTAATAACTCGGATGTAATATTTGACGACATTCCTGCCATGTTGGCGCATACTTCTCGGTGGGAGCATTATATACGTCTATAACGTCATATATCCTAACCTAAGGCGATCTGACATCTCGGATGTAATATTCTACAACATTCCAGGAGTATTGGACCCTACTTCGCGGTGTGAACATTATATGCGTCTATAACGTTGTATATCCTTATCTAAGGCAACCTATCATCTCAGACGTAATATTAGACAACATTCCTGTCTTGTCGGACCCTACTTCTCGGTGGGAACATTATATACGTCTATAACGTTATATATCCTGACATAAGGCCACCTAACATCTCGGATGTAACATTTGACAACATTCGAGGCGTGTCGTTCCCTACGTCTCGGTGGTAACATTATATGCCTCTACAACGTTATATATCCTAACCTAATGCAACCTAACATATCGGATGTAATATTTGACAACATTCCTGTCTTGTCGGACCCTACTTCTCGGTGGGAACATTATATACGTCTATAACGTTATATATCCTGACCTAAGGCCACCTAACATCTCGGATGTAACATTTGACAACATTCCTGGCGCGTCGGAACCTACTTCTCGGTGGGAACATTATATATGTCTATAACGTTATATATCCTGACCTAAGGCCACCTAACATCTCGGATGTAACATTTGACAACATTCCAGGCGTGTCGGACCCTACTTCTCGGTGGGAACAGTATATACGTCTATAACGTTGTATATCCTAATCTAAGGCAACCTATCATCTCAGCCGTAATATTTTACAACATTCCTGGCGTGTCGGAGCATTCTTTTCGGTGGGAATATTATATACGTCTATAACGGTATATATCCTAACCTAAGGCAACCTGACATCTCGGATGTAATATTCTACAACATTCCAGGCGTGTCGGTCCCTACGTCTCGGTGGTAACATTACATGCGTCTATAACGTTATATATCCTAACCTAAGGCAACCTAACAACTCGGATGTAACATTTGACCACATTCCTGGCGTGTCGGACACTACTTCTCGGTGGGATCAGTATATACGTCTCTAACATTATATATCTTAACCTAAGGCAACCTAACGTCTCGGATGTAACATTTGACAACATTCCAGGCGTGTCGGTCCCTACGTCTCGATGGTAACATTACATGCGTCTATAACGTTATATATTCTAACCTAAGGCAGCCTAACAACTCGGATGTAATATTTGACAACATTCCTGGCGTGTCGGACACTACTCCTCGGTGGGAACAGTATTTACGTCTATAACGTTATATATCCTACCCTAAGGCAACCTGACATCTCGGATGTAATATTCTACAACATTCCAGGCGTGTCGGTCCCTACGTCTCGGTGGTAACATTACATGCGTCTATAACGTTATATATCCTAACCTAATGCAACCTAACATATCGGATGTAATATTTGACAACATTCCTGGCGTGTCGGACCCTACTTCTCGGTGGGAACATTATATACGTCTATAACGTTATATATCCTGACCTAAGTCCACCTAACATCTCGGATGTAACATTTGACAACATTCCAGGCGTGTCGGTCCCTACGTCTCGATGGTAACATTACATGCCTCTATAACGTTATATATCCTAACCTAAGGCAACCTAACAACTCGAATGTAACATTTGACCACATTCCTAGCGTGTCGGACCCTACTTCTCGGTGGGAACAGTATATGCGTCTCCAACATTATATACCCTAACCTAAGGGAACCTAACATCTCGGATGTAACATTTGACAACATTCCTGGCGTTTCGGACACTACTTCTCGGTGGGAACAGTATATACTTCTATAACGTTATATATCCTAACCTAAGGCAACCTGACATCTCGGATGTAATATTCTGCAACATTCCAGGCGTGTCAGTCCCTAGGTCTCTGTGGTAACATTATATGCGTCTGTAACGTTATATATCCTAACCCAAGGCAACTTAATAACTCGGATGTAATATTTGACAGCATTCCTGCCATGTTGGCGCATACTTCTCGGTGGGAGCATTATATACGTCTTTAACGTTATATATCCTAACCTAAGGCGACCTGACATCTCGGATGTAATATTCTGCAACATTCCAGGCGTGTCAGTCCCTAGGTCTCTGTGGTAACATTGTATGCGTCTGTAACGTTATATATCCTAACCCAAGGCAACTTAATAACTCGGATGTAATATTTGACAACATTCCTGCCATGTTGGCGCATACTTCTCGGTGGGAGCATTATATACGTCTATAACGTTATATATCCTAACCTAAGGCGACCTGACATCTCGGATGTAATATTCTGCAACATTCCAGGCGTGTCAGTCCCTAGGTCTCTGTGGTAACATTATATGCGTCTGTAACGTTATATATCCTAACCCAAGGCAACTTAATAATTCGGATGTAATATTTGACAACATTCCTGCCATGTTGGCGCATACTTCTCGGTGGGAGCATTATATACGTCTATAACGTTATATATCCTAACCTAAGGCGACCTGACATCTCGGATGTAATATTCTACAACATTCCAGGCGTATTGGACCCTACTTCTCGGTGGGAACATTATATGCGTCTATAACGTTGTATATCCTTATCTAAGGCAACCTATCATCTCAGACGTAATATTAGACAATATTCCTGTCTTGTCGGACCCTACTTCTCGGTGGGAACATTATATACGTCTATAACGTTATATATCCTGACATAAGGCCACCTAACATCTCGGATGTAACATTTGACAACATTCGAGGCGTGTCGTTCCCTACGTCTCGGTGGTAACATTATATGCCTCTACAACGTTATATATCCTAACCTAATGCAACCTAACATATCGGATGTAATATTTGACAACATTCCTGTCTTGTCGGACCCTACTTCTCGGTGGGAACATTATATACGTCTATAACGTTATATATCCTGACCTAAGGCCACCTAACATCTCGGATGTAACATTTGACAACATTCCAGGCGTGTCGGTCCCTACGACTCGATGGTAACATTACATGCGTCTATAACGTTATATATCCTAACTTAAGGCGACCTAACAACCCGGATGTAATATTTGACAACATTCCTGGCGTGTCGGACACTACTTCTCGGTGGGAACAGTATATACGTCTATAAAGTTGTATATCCTAATCTAAGGTAACCTATCATCTCAGACGTAAAATTTGACAACATTCCTGTCTTGTCGGACCCTACTTCTCGGTGGGATTATTATATACGCCTATAACGGTATATATCCTAACCTATGGCAACCTGACATCTCGGATGTAATATTCTACAACATTCCAGGCGTGTCGGTCCCTACGTCTCGGTGGTAACATTATATGCGTCTATATCGTTATATATCCTAACCTAATGCAACCTAACATATCGGATGTAATATTTGACAACATTCCTGGCGTGTCGGACCCTACTTCTCGGTGGGAACAGTATATACGTCTATAACGTTGTGTATCCTAATCTAAGGCAACCTATCATCTCAGCCGTAATATTTTACAACATTCCTGGCGTGTCGGAGCATTCTTTTCGGTGGGAATATTATATACGTCTGTAACGGTATATATCCTAACCTAAGGCAACCTGACATCTCGGATGTAATATTCTACAACATTCCAGGCGTGTCGGTCCCTACGTCTCGGTGGTAACATTACATGCGTCTATAACGTTATATATCCTAACCTAAGGCAACCTAACAACTCGGATGTAACATTTGACCACATTCCTGGCGTGTCGGACACTACTTCTCGGTGGGATCAGTATATACGTCTCTAACATTATATATCTTAACCTAAGGCAACCTAACGTCTCGGATGTAACATTTGACAACATTCCAGGCGTGTCGGTCCCTACGTCTCGATGGTAACATTACATGCGTCTATAACGTTATATATCCTAACCTAAGGCAGCCTAACAACTCGGATGTAATATTTGACAACATTCCTGGCGTGTCGGACACTACTCCTCGGTGGGAACAGTATATACGTCTATAACGTTATATATCCTACCCTAAGGCAACCTGACATCTCGGATGTAATATTCTACAACATTCCAGGCGTGTCGGTCCCTACGTCTCGGTGGTAACATTACATGCGTCTATAACGTTATATATCCTAACCTAATGCAACCTAACATATCGGATGTAATATTTGACAACATTCCTGGCGTGTCGGACCCTACTTCTCGGTGGGAACATTATATACGTCTATAACGTTATATATCCTGACCTAAGTCCACCTAACATCTCGGATGTAACATTTGACAACATTCCAGGCGTGTCGGTCCCTACGTCTCGATGGTAACATTACATGCGTCTATAACGTTATATATCCTAACCTAAGGCAACATAACATCTCGGATGTAACATTTGACAACATTCCAGGCGTGTCGGACCCTACTTCTCGGTGGGAACAGTATATACGTCTATAACGTTGTATATCCTAATCTAAGGCAACTTATCATCTCAGACGTAATATTTTACAACATTCCTGGCGTGTCGGAGCATTCCTTTCGGTGGGATTATTATATACGCCTATAACGGTATATATCCTAACCTAAGGCAACCTGACATCTCGGATGTAATATTCTACAACATTCCAGGCGTGTCGGTCCCTACGTCTCGGTGGTAACATTACATGCGTCTATAACGTTATATATCCTAACCTAAGGCAACCTAACAACTCGGATGTAACATTTGACCACATTCCTGGCGTGTCGGACACTACTTCTCGGTGGGATCAGTATATACGTCTCTAACATTATATATCTTAACCTAAGGCAACCTAACGTCTCGGATGTAACATTTGACAACATTCCAGGCGTGTCGGTCCCTACGTCTCGATGGTAACATTACATGCGTCTATAACGTTATATATCCTAACCTAAGGCAGCCTAACAACTCGGATGTAATATTTGACAACATTCCTGGCGTGTCGGACACTACTCCTCGGTGGGAACAGTATATACGTCTATAACGTTATATATCCTACCCTAAGGCAACCTGACATCTCGGATGTAATATTCTACAACATTCCAGGCGTGTCGGTCCCTACGTCTCGGTGGTAACATTACATGCGTCTATAACGTTATATATCCTAACCTAATGCAACCTAACATATCGGATGTAATATTTGACAACATTCCTGGCGTGTCGGACCCTACTTCTCGGTGGGAACATTATATACGTCTATAACGTTATATATCCTGACCTAAGTCCACCTAACATCTCGGATGTAACATTTGACAACATTCCAGGCGTGTCGGTCCCTACGTCTCGATGGTAACATTACATGCCTCTATAACGTTATATATCCTAACCTAAGGCAACCTAACAACTCGGATGTAACATTTGACCACATTCCTGGCGTGTCGGACCCTACTTCTCGGTGGGAACAGTATATGCGTCTCCAACATTATATACCCTAACCTAAGGGAACCTAACATCTCGGATGTAACATTTGACAACATTCCAGGCGTGTCGGTTCCTACGTCTCGATGGTAACATTACATGCGTCTATAACGTTATATATCCTAACCTAAGGCAACATAACATCTCGGATGTAACATTTGACAACATTCCAGGCGTGTCGGACCCTACTTCTCGGTGGGAACAGTATATACGTCTATAACGTTGTATATCCTAATCTAAGGCAACTTATCATCTCAGACGTAATATTTTACAACATTCCTGGCGTGTCGGAGCATTCCTTTCGGTGGGATTATTATATACGCCTATAACGGTATATATCCTAACCTAAGGCAACCTGACATCTCGGATGTAATATTCTACAACATTCCAGGCGTGTCGGTCCCTACGTCTCGGTGGTAACATTATATGCGTCTATAACGTTATATATCCTAACCTAATGCAACCTAACATATCGGATGTTATATTTGACAACATTCCTGGCGTGTCGGACCCTACTTCTCGGTGGGAACAGTATATACGTCTATAACGTTGTGTATCCTAATCTAAGGCAACCTATCATCTCAGCCGTAATATTTTACAACATTCCTGGCGTGTCGGAGCATTCTTTTCGGTGGGAATATTATATACGTCTATAACGGTATATATCCTAACCTAAGGCAACCTGACATCTCGGATGTAATATTCTACAACATTCCAGGCGTGTCGGTCCCTACGTCTCGGTGGTAACATTACATGCGTCTATAACGTTATATATCCTAACCTAAGGCAACCTAACAACTCGGATGTAACATTTGACCACATTCCTGGCGTGTCGGACACTACTTCTCGGTGGGATCAGTATATACGTCTCTAACATTATATATCTTAACCTAAGGCAACCTAACGTCTCGGATGTAACATTTGACAACATTCCAGGCGTGTCGGTCCCTACGTCTCGATGGTAACATTACATGCGTCTATAACGTTATATATCCTAACCTAAGGCAGCCTAACAACTCGGATGTAATATTTGACAACATTCCTGGCGTGTCGGACACTACTCCTCGGTGGGAACAGTATATACGTCTATAACGTTATATATCCTACCCTAAGGCAACCTGACATCTCGGATGTAATATTCTACAACATTCCAGGCGTGTCGGTCCCTACGTCTCGGTGGTAACATTACATGCGTCTATAACGTTATATATCCTAACCTAATGCAACCTAACATATCGGATGTAATATTTGACAACATTCCTGGCGTGTCGGACCCTACTTCTCGTTGGGAACATTATATACGTCTATAACGTTATATATCCTGACCTAAGTCCACCTAACATCTCGGATGTAACATTTGACAACATTCCAGGCGTGTCGGTTCCTACGTCTCGATGGTAACATTACATGCGTCTATAACGTTATATATCCTAACCTAAGGCAACCTAACATCTCGGATGTAACATTTGACAACATTCCAGGCGTGTCGGACCCTACTTCTCGGTGGTAACATTATATGCGTCTATAACGTTATATATCCTAACCTAATGCAACCTAACATATCGGATGTAATATTTGACAACATTCCTGGCGTGTCGGACCCTACTTCTCGGTGGGAACAGTATATACGTCTATAACGTTGTGTATCCTAATCTAAGGCAACCTATCATCTCAGCCGTAATATTTTACAACATTCCTGGCGTGTCGGAGCATTCTTTTCGGTGGGAATATTATATACGTCTATAACGGTATATATCCTAACCTAAGGCAACCTGACATCTCGGATGTAATATTCTACAACATTCCAGGCGTGTCGGTCCCTACGTCTCGGTGGTAACATTACATGCGTCTATAACGTTATATATCCTAACCTAAGGCAACCTAACAACTCGGATGTAACATTTGACCACATTCCTGGCGTGTCGGACACTACTTCTCGGTGGGATCAGTATATACGTCTCTAACATTATATATCTTAACCTAAGGCAACCTAACGTCTCGGATGTAACATTTGACAACATTCCAGGCGTGTCGGTCCCTACGTCTCGATGGTAACATTACATGCGTCTATAACGTTATATATTCTAACCTAAGGCAGCCTAACAACTCGGATGTAATATTTGACAACATTCCTGGCGTGTCGGACACTACTCCTCGGTGGGAACAGTATTTACGTCTATAACGTTATATATCCTACCCTAAGGCAACCTGACATCTCGGATGTAATATTCTACAACATTCCAGGCGTGTCGGTCCCTACGTCTCGGTGGTAACATTACATGCGTCTATAACGTTATATATCCTAACCTAATGCAACCTAACATATCGGATGTAATATTTGACAACATTCCTGGCGTGTCGGACCCTACTTCTCGGTGGGAACATTATATACGTCTATAACGTTATATATCCTGACCTAAGTCCACCTAACATCTCGGATGTAACATTTGACAACATTCCAGGCGTGTCGGTCCCTACGTCTCGATGGTAACATTACATGCCTCTATAACGTTATATATCCTAACCTAAGGCAACCTAACAACTCGAATGTAACATTTGACCACATTCCTAGCGTGTCGGACCCTACTTCTCGGTGGGAACAGTATATGCGTCTCCAACATTATATACCCTAACCTAAGGGAACCTAACATCTCGGATGTAACATTTGACAACATTCCTGGCGTTTCGGACACTACTTCTCGGTGGGAACAGTATATACTTCTATAACGTTATATATCCTAACCTAAGGCAACCTGACATCTCGGATGTAATATTCTGCAACATTCCAGGCGTGTCAGTCCCTAGGTCTCTGTGGTAACATTATATGCGTCTGTAACGTTATATATCCTAACCCAAGGCAACTTAATAACTCGGATGTAATATTTGACAGCATTCCTGCCATGTTGGCGCATACTTCTCGGTGGGAGCATTATATACGTCTTTAACGTTATATATCCTAACCTAAGGCGACCTGACATCTCGGATGTAATATTCTGCAACATTCCAGGCGTGTCAGTCCCTAGGTCTCTGTGGTAACATTGTATGCGTCTGTAACGTTATATATCCTAACCCAAGGCAACTTAATAACTCGGATGTAATATTTGACAACATTCCTGCCATGTTGGCGCATACTTCTCGGTGGGAGCATTATATACGTCTATAACGTTATATATCCTAACCTAAGGCGACCTGACATCTCGGATGTAATATTCTGCAACATTCCAGGCGTGTCAGTCCCTAGGTCTCTGTGGTAACATTATATGCGTCTGTAACGTTATATATCCTAACCCAAGGCAACTTAATAATTCGGATGTAATATTTGACAACATTCCTGCCATGTTGGCGCATACTTCTCGGTGGGAGCATTATATACGTCTATAACGTTATATATCCTAACCTAAGGCGACCTGACATCTCGGATGTAATATTCTACAACATTCCAGGCGTATTGGACCCTACTTCTCGGTGGGAACATTATATGCGTCTATAACGTTGTATATCCTTATCTAAGGCAACCTATCATCTCAGACGTAATATTAGACAATATTCCTGTCTTGTCGGACCCTACTTCTCGGTGGGAACATTATATACGTCTATAACGTTATATATCCTGACATAAGGCCACCTAACATCTCGGATGTAACATTTGACAACATTCGAGGCGTGTCGTTCCCTACGTCTCGGTGGTAACATTATATGCCTCTACAACGTTATATATCCTAACCTAATGCAACCTAACATATCGGATGTAATATTTGACAACATTCCTGTCTTGTCGGACCCTACTTCTCGGTGGGATTATTATATACGCCTATAACGGTATATATCCTAACCTATGGCAACCTGACATCTCGGATGTAATATTCTACAACATTCCAGGCGTGTCGGTCCCTACGTCTCGGTGGTAACATTATATGCGTCTATATCGTTATATATCCTAACCTAATGCAACCTAACATATCGGATGTAATATTTGACAACATTCCTGGCGTGTCGGACCCTACTTCTCGGTGGGAACAGTATATACGTCTATAACGTTGTGTATCCTAATCTAAGGCAACCTATCATCTCAGCCGTAATATTTTACAACATTCCTGGCGTGTCGGAGCATTCTTTTCGGTGGGAATATTATATACGTCTGTAACGGTATATATCCTAACCTAAGGCAACCTGACATCTCGGATGTAATATTCTACAACATTCCAGGCGTGTCGGTCCCTACGTCTCGGTGGTAACATTACATGCGTCTATAACGTTATATATCCTAACCTAAGGCAACCTAACAACTCGGATGTAACATTTGACCACATTCCTGGCGTGTCGGACACTACTTCTCGGTGGGATCAGTATATACGTCTCTAACATTATATATCTTAACCTAAGGCAACCTAACGTCTCGGATGTAACATTTGACAACATTCCAGGCGTGTCGGTCCCTACGTCTCGATGGTAACATTACATGCGTCTATAACGTTATATATCCTAACCTAAGGCAGCCTAACAACTCGGATGTAATATTTGACAACATTCCTGGCGTGTCGGACACTACTCCTCGGTGGGAACAGTATATACGTCTATAACGTTATATATCCTACCCTAAGGCAACCTGACATCTCGGATGTAATATTCTACAACATTCCAGGCGTGTCGGTCCCTACGTCTCGGTGGTAACATTACATGCGTCTATAACGTTATATATCCTAACCTAATGCAACCTAACATATCGGATGTAATATTTGACAACATTCCTGGCGTGTCGGACCCTACTTCTCGGTGGGAACATTATATACGTCTATAACGTTATATATCCTGACCTAAGTCCACCTAACATCTCGGATGTAACATTTGACAACATTCCAGGCGTGTCGGTCCCTACGTCTCGATGGTAACATTACATGCGTCTATAACGTTATATATCCTAACCTAAGGCAACATAACATCTCGGATGTAACATTTGACAACATTCCAGGCGTGTCGGACCCTACTTCTCGGTGGGAACAGTATATACGTCTATAACGTTGTATATCCTAATCTAAGGCAACTTATCATCTCAGACGTAATATTTTACAACATTCCTGGCGTGTCGGAGCATTCCTTTCGGTGGGATTATTATATACGCCTATAACGGTATATATCCTAACCTAAGGCAACCTGACATCTCGGATGTAATATTCTACAACATTCCAGGCGTGTCGGTCCCTACGTCTCGGTGGTAACATTACATGCGTCTATAACGTTATATATCCTAACCTAAGGCAACCTAACAACTCGGATGTAACATTTGACCACATTCCTGGCGTGTCGGACACTACTTCTCGGTGGGATCAGTATATACGTCTCTAACATTATATATCTTAACCTAAGGCAACCTAACGTCTCGGATGTAACATTTGACAACATTCCAGGCGTGTCGGTCCCTACGTCTCGATGGTAACATTACATGCGTCTATAACGTTATATATCCTAACCTAAGGCAGCCTAACAACTCGGATGTAATATTTGACAACATTCCTGGCGTGTCGGACACTACTCCTCGGTGGGAACAGTATATACGTCTATAACGTTATATATCCTACCCTAAGGCAACCTGACATCTCGGATGTAATATTCTACAACATTCCAGGCGTGTCGGTCCCTACGTCTCGGTGGTAACATTACATGCGTCTATAACGTTATATATCCTAACCTAATGCAACCTAACATATCGGATGTAATATTTGACAACATTCCTGGCGTGTCGGACCCTACTTCTCGGTGGGAACATTATATACGTCTATAACGTTATATATCCTGACCTAAGTCCACCTAACATCTCGGATGTAACATTTGACAACATTCCAGGCGTGTCGGTCCCTACGTCTCGATGGTAACATTACATGCCTCTATAACGTTATATATCCTAACCTAAGGCAACCTAACAACTCGGATGTAACATTTGACCACATTCCTGGCGTGTCGGACCCTACTTCTCGGTGGGAACAGTATATGCGTCTCCAACATTATATACCCTAACCTAAGGGAACCTAACATCTCGGATGTAACATTTGACAACATTCCAGGCGTGTCGGTTCCTACGTCTCGATGGTAACATTACATGCGTCTATAACGTTATATATCCTAACCTAAGGCAACATAACATCTCGGATGTAACATTTGACAACATTCCAGGCGTGTCGGACCCTACTTCTCGGTGGGAACAGTATATACGTCTATAACGTTGTATATCCTAATCTAAGGCAACTTATCATCTCAGACGTAATATTTTACAACATTCCTGGCGTGTCGGAGCATTCCTTTCGGTGGGATTATTATATACGCCTATAACGGTATATATCCTAACCTAAGGCAACCTGACATCTCGGATGTAATATTCTACAACATTCCAGGCGTGTCGGTCCCTACGTCTCGGTGGTAACATTATATGCGTCTATAACGTTATATATCCTAACCTAATGCAACCTAACATATCGGATGTTATATTTGACAACATTCCTGGCGTGTCGGACCCTACTTCTCGGTGGGAACAGTATATACGTCTATAACGTTGTGTATCCTAATCTAAGGCAACCTATCATCTCAGCCGTAATATTTTACAACATTCCTGGCGTGTCGGAGCATTCTTTTCGGTGGGAATATTATATACGTCTATAACGGTATATATCCTAACCTAAGGCAACCTGACATCTCGGATGTAATATTCTACAACATTCCAGGCGTGTCGGTCCCTACGTCTCGGTGGTAACATTACATGCGTCTATAACGTTATATATCCTAACCTAAGGCAACCTAACAACTCGGATGTAACATTTGACCACATTCCTGGCGTGTCGGACACTACTTCTCGGTGGGATCAGTATATACGTCTCTAACATTATATATCTTAACCTAAGGCAACCTAACGTCTCGGATGTAACATTTGACAACATTCCAGGCGTGTCGGTCCCTACGTCTCGATGGTAACATTACATGCGTCTATAACGTTATATATCCTAACCTAAGGCAGCCTAACAACTCGGATGTAATATTTGACAACATTCCTGGCGTGTCGGACACTACTCCTCGGTGGGAACAGTATATACGTCTATAACGTTATATATCCTACCCTAAGGCAACCTGACATCTCGGATGTAATATTCTACAACATTCCAGGCGTGTCGGTCCCTACGTCTCGGTGGTAACATTACATGCGTCTATAACGTTATATATCCTAACCTAATGCAACCTAACATATCGGATGTAATATTTGACAACATTCCTGGCGTGTCGGACCCTACTTCTCGTTGGGAACATTATATACGTCTATAACGTTATATATCCTGACCTAAGTCCACCTAACATCTCGGATGTAACATTTGACAACATTCCAGGCGTGTCGGTTCCTACGTCTCGATGGTAACATTACATGCGTCTATAACGTTATATATCCTAACCTAAGGCAACCTAACATCTCGGATGTAACATTTGACAACATTCCAGGCGTGTCGGACCCTACTTCTCGGTGGTAACATTATATGCGTCTATAACGTTATATATCCTAACCTAATGCAACCTAACATATCGGATGTAATATTTGACAACATTCCTGGCGTGTCGGACCCTACTTCTCGGTGGGAACAGTATATACGTCTATAACGTTGTGTATCCTAATCTAAGGCAACCTATCATCTCAGCCGTAATATTTTACAACATTCCTGGCGTGTCGGAGCATTCTTTTCGGTGGGAATATTATATACGTCTATAACGGTATATATCCTAACCTAAGGCAACCTGACATCTCGGATGTAATATTCTACAACATTCCAGGCGTGTCGGTCCCTACGTCTCGGTGGTAACATTACATGCGTCTATAACGTTATATATCCTAACCTAAGGCAACCTAACAACTCGGATGTAACATTTGACCACATTCCTGGCGTGTCGGACCCTACTTCTCGGTGGGAACAGTATATGCGTCTCCAACATTATATACCCTAACCTAAGGGAACCTAACATCTCGGATGTAACATTTGACAACATTCCAGGCGTGTCGGTTCCTACGTCTCGATGGTAACATTACATGCGTCTATAACGTTATATATCCTAACCTAAGGCAACATAACATCTCGGATGTAACATTTGACAACATTCCAGGCGTGTCGGACCCTACTTCTCGGTGGGAACAGTATATACGTCTATAACGTAGTATATCCTAATCTAGGGCAACTTATCATCTCAGACGTAATATTCTACAACATTCCTGGCGTGTCGGAGCATTCCTTTCGGTGGGATTATTATATACGCCTATAACGGTATATATCCTAACCTAAGGCAACCTGACATCTCGGATGTAATATTCTACAACATTCCAGGCGTGTCGGTCCCTACGTCTCGGTGGTAACATTATATGCGTCTATAACGTTATATATCCTAACCTAATGCAACCTAACATATCGGATGTAATATTTGACAACATTCCTGGCGTGTCGGACCCTACTTCTCGGAGGGAACAGTATATACGTCTATAACGTTGTGTATCCTAATCTAAGGCAACCTATCATCTCAGCCGTAATATTTTACAACATTCCTGGCGTGTCGGGGCATTCTTTTCGGTGGGAATATTATATACGTCTATAACGGTATATATCCTAACCTAAGGCAACCTGACATCTCGGATGTAATATTCTACAACATTCCAGGCGTGTCGGTCCCTACGTCTCGGTGGTAACATTACATGCGTCTATAACGTTATATATCCTAACCTAAGGCAACCTAACAACTCGGATGTAACATTTGACCACATTCTTGGCGTGTCGGACACTACTTCTCGGTGGGATCAGTATATACGTCTCTAACATTATATATCTTAACCTAAGGCAACCTAACGTCTCGGATGTAACATTTGACAACATTCCAGGCGTGTCGGTCCCTACGTCTCGATGGTAACATTACATGCGTCTATAACGTTATATATCCTAACCTAAGGCAGCCTAACAACTCTGATGTAATATTTGACAACATTCCTGGCGTGTCGGACACTACTCCTCGGTGGGAACAGCATATACGTCTATAACGTTATATATCCTACCCTAAGGCAACCTGACATCTCGGATGTAATATTCTACAACATTCCAGGCGTGTCGGTCCCTACGTCTCGGTGGTAACATTACATGCGTCTATAACGTTATATATCCTAACCTAATGCAACCTAACATATCGGATGTAATATTTGACAACATTCCTGGCGTGTCGGACCCTACTTCTCGGTGGGAACATTATATACGTCTATAACGTTATATATCCTGACCTAAGTCCACCTAACATCTCGGATGTAACATTTGACAACATTCCAGGCGTGTCGGTCCCTACGTCTCGATGGTAACATTACATGCCTCTATAATGTTATATATCCTAACCTAAGGCAACCTAACAACTCGGATGTAACATTTAACCACATTCCTGGCGTGTCGGACCCTACTTCTCGGTGGGAACAGTATATGCGTCTCCAACATTATATACCCTAACCTAAGGGAACCTAACATCTCGGATGTAACATTTGACAACATTCCAGGCGTGTCGGTCCCTACGTCTCGATGGTAACATTACATGCGTCTATAACGTTATATATCCTAACCTAAGGCAACCTAACAACTCGGATGTAATATTTGACAACATTCCTGGCGTGTCCGACACTACTTCTCGGTGGGAACAGTATATACGTCTATCACGTTATATATCCTAACCTAAGGCAACCTGACATCTCGGATGTAATATTCTGCAACATTCTAGGCGTGTCAGTCCCTACGTCTCTGTGGTAACATTACTTGCGTCTATAGCGTTATATATCCTAACCTAAGGCAACCTAACAACCCGGATGTAATATTTGACAACATTCCTGGCGTGTCGGACACTACTTCTCGGTGGGAATAGTATATACGTCTATAACGTTATATATCCTAACCTAAGGCAACCTGGCATCTCGGATGTAATATTCTGCAACATTCCAGGCGTGTCAGATACTACGTCTCTGTGGTAACATTATATGCGTCTGTAACGTTATATATCCTAACCCAAGGCAACTTAATAACTCGGATGTAATATTTGACAACATTCCTGCCATGTTGGCGCATACTTCTCGGTGGGAACAGTATATACGTCTCCAACATTATATCCTAACCTAAGGGAACCTACCATCTCGGATGTAACATTTGACAACATTCCTGGCGTATCGGACACTACTTCTCGGTGGGAACAGTATATACGTCTATAACGTTATATATCCTAACCTAAGGCAACCTGACATCTCGGATGTAATATTCTGCAACATTCCAGGCGTGTCAGTCCCTAGGTCTCTGTGGTAACATTATATGCGTCTGTAACGTTATATATCCCAACCCAAGGCAACTTAATAACTCGGATGTAATATTTGACAACATTCCTGCCATGTTGGCGCATACTTCTCGGTGGGAGCATTATATACGTCTATAACGTTATATATCCTAACCTAAGGCGACCTGACATCTCGGATGTAATATTCTACAACATTCCAGGCGTGTCGGTCCCTACGTCTCGATGGTAACATTACATGCCTCTATAACGTTATATATCCTAACCTAAGGCAACCTAACAACTCGGATGTAACATTTGACCACATTCCTGGCGTGTCGGACCCTACTTCTCGGTGGGAACAGTATATGCGTCTCCAACATTATATACCCTAACCTAAGGGAACCTAACATCTCGGATGTAACATTTGACAACATTCCAGGCGTGTCGGTCCGTACGTCTCGATGGTAACATTACATGCGTCTATAACGTTATATATCCTAACCTAAGGCAACCTAACAACTCGGATGTAATATTTGACAACATTCCTGGCGTGTCCGACACTACTTCTCGGTGGGAACAGTATATACGTCTATCACGTTATATATCCTAACCTAAGGCAACCTGACATCTCGGATGTAATATTCTGCAACATTCCAGGCGTGTCAGTCCCTAGGTCTCTGTGGTAACATTATATGCGTCTGTAACGTTATATATCCTAACCCAAGGCAACTTAATAACTCGGATGTAACATTTGACAACATTCCTGGCGCGTCGGAACCTACTTCTCGGTGGGAACATTATATATGTCTATAACGTTATATATCCTGACCTAAGGCCACCTAACATCTCGGATGTAACATTTGAGAACATTCCAGGCGTGTCGGACCCTACTTCTCGGTGGGAACAGTATATACGTCTATAACGTTGTATATCCTAATCTAAGGCAACTTATCATCTCAGACGTAATATTTTACAACATTCCTGGCGTGTCGGAGCATTCCTTTCGGTGGGATTATTATATACGCCTATAACGGTATATATCCTAACCTAAGGCAACCTGACATCTCGGATGTAATATTCTACAACATTCCAGGCGTGTCCGTCCCTACGTCTCGGTGGTAACATTATATGCGTCTATAACGTTATATATCCTAACCTAATGCAACCTAACATATCGGATGTAATATTTGACAACATTCCTGGCGTGTCGGACCCTACTTCTCGGTGGGAACAGTATATACGTCTATAACGTTGTATATCCTAATCTAAGGCAACCTATCATCTCAGCCGTAATATTTTACAACATTCCTGGCGTGTCGGAGCATTCTTTTCGGTGGGAATATTATATACGTCTATAACGGTATATATCCTAACCTAAGGCAACCTGACATCTCGGATGTAATATTCTACAACATTCCAGGCGTGTCGGTCCCTACGTCTCGGTGGTAACATAACATGCGTCTATAACGTTATATATCCTAACCTAATGCAACCTAACATATCGGATGTAATATTTGACAACATTCCTGGCGTGTCGGACCCTACTTCTGGGTGGGAACATTATATACGTCTTTAACGTTATATATCCTGACCTAAGTCCACCTAACATCTCGGATGTAACATTTGACAACATTCCAGGCGTGTCGGTCCCTACGTCTCGATGGTAACATTACATGCCTCTATAACGTTATATATCCTAACCTAAGGCAACCTAACAACTCGGATGTAACATTTGACCACATTCCTGGCGTGTCGGACCCTACTTCTCGGTGGGAACAGTATATGCGTCTCCAACATTATATACCCTAACCTAAGGGAACCTAACATCTCGGATGTAACATTTGACAACATTCCAGACGTGTCGGTCCCTACGTCTCGATGGTAACATTACATGCGTCTATAACGTTATATATCCTAACCTAAGGCAACCTAACAACTCGGATGTAATATTTGACAACATTCCTGGCGTGTCCGACACTACTTCTCGGTGGGAACAGTATATACGTCTATCACGTTATATATCCTAACCTAAGGCAACCTGACATCTCGGATGTGATATTCTGCAACATTCTAGGCGTGTCAGTCCCTACGTCTCTCTGGTAACATTACTTGCGTCTATAGCGTTATATATCCTAACCTAAGGCAACCTAACAACTCGGATGTAATATTTGACAACATTCCTGGCGTGTCGGACACTACTTCTCGGTGGGAACAGTATATACGTCTATAACGTTATATATCCTAACCTAAGGCAACCTGACATCTCGGATGTAATATTCTGCAACATTCCAGGCGTGTCAGATACTACGTCTCTGTGGTAACATTATATGCGTCTGTAACGTTATATATCCTAACCCAAGGCAACTTAATAACTCGGATGTAATATTTGACAACATTCCTGCCATGTTGGCGCATACTTCTCGGTGGGAACAGTATATACGTCTCCAACATTATATATCCTAACCTAAGGGAACCTAACATCTCGGATGTAACATTTGACAACATTCCTGGCGTATCGGACACTACTTCTCGGTGGGAACAGTATATACGTCTATAACGTTATATATCCTAACCTAAGGCAACCTGACATCTCGGATGTAATATTCTGCAACATTCCAGGCGTGTCAGTCCCTAGGTCTCTGTGGTAACATTATATGCGTCTGTAACGTTATATATCCTAACCCAAGGCAACTTAATAACTCGGATGTAATATTTGACAACATTCCTGCCATGTTGGCGCATACTTCTCGGTGGGAACAGTATATACGTCTATAACGTTATATATCCTAACCTAAGGCAACCTGACATCTCGGATGTAATATTCTGCAACATTCCAGGCGTGTCAGTCCCTAGGTCTCTGTGGTAACATTATATGCGTCTGTAACGTTATATATCCTAACCCAAGGCAACTTCATAACTCGGATGTAATATTTGACAACATTCCTGCCATGTTGACGCATACTTCTCGGTGGGAGCATTATATACGTCTATAACGTTATATATCCTAACCTAAGGCGACCTGACATCTCGGATGTAATATTCTACAACATTCCAGGCGTATTGGACCCTACTTCTCGGTGTGAACATTATATGCGTCTATAACGTTGTATATCCTTATCTAAGGTAACCTATCATCTCAGACGTAATATTTGACAACATTCCTGTCTTGTCGGACCCTACTTCTCGGTTGGAACATTATATACGTCTATAACGTTATATGTCCTGACCTAAGGCCACCTAACATCTCGGATGTAACATTTGACAACATTCCAGGCGTGTCGGTCCCTACGTCTCGGTGGTAACATTATATGCGTCTATAACGTTATATATCCTAACCTAATGCAACCTAACAACTCGGATGTAACATTTGACAACATTCCTGGCGTGTCGGGCCCTACTTCTCGGTGGGAACATTATATATGTCTATAACGTTATATATCCTGACCTAAGGCCACCTAACATCTCGGATGTAACATTTGACAACATTCCAGGCGTGTCGGTCCCTACGTCTCGGTGGTAACATTATATGCGTCTATAGCGTTATATATCCCAACCTAATGCAACCTAACATATCGGATGTCATATTTGGCAACATTCCTGGCGTGTCGGACCCTACTTCTCGGTGGGAACAGTATATACGTCTATAACGTTGTATATACTAACCTAAGGCAACCTAACATCTCGGATGTAATATTTGACAACATTCCTGGCGCGTCGGAACCTACTTCTCGGTGGGAACATTATATACGTCTATAACGTTGTATATCCTAATCTAAGGCAACCTATCATCTCAGCCGTAATATTTTACAACATTCCTGGCGTGTCGGAGCATTCTTTTCGGTGGGAATATTATATACGTCTATAACGGTATATATCGTAACCTAAGGCAACCTGACATCTCGGATGTAATATTCTACAACATTCCAGGCGTGTCGGTCCCTACGTCTCGATGGTAACATTACATGCGTCTATAACGTTATATATCCTAACCTAAGGCAGCCTAACAACTCGGATGGTATATTTGACAACATTCCTGGCGTGTCGGACACTACTCCTCGGTGGGAACAGTATATACGTCTATAACGTTATATATCCTACCCTAAGGCAACCTGACATCTCGGATGTAATATTCTACAACATTCCAGGCGTGTCCGTCCCTACGTCTCGGTGGTAACATTATATGCGTCTATAACGTTATATATCCTAACCTAAGGCAGCCTAACAACTCGGATGTAATATTTGACAACATTCCTGGCGTGTCGGACACTACTCCTCGGTGGGAACAGTATATACGTCTATAACGTTATATATCCTACGCTAAGGCAACCTGACATCTCGGATGTAATATTCTACAACATTCCAGGCGTGTCGGTCCCTACGTCTCGATGGTAACATTACATGCGTCTATAACGTTATATACCCTAACCTAAGGCAACCTAACATATCGGATGTAACATTTGACAACATTCCAGGCGTGTCGGACCCTACTTCTCGGTGGGAACAGTATATACGTCTATAACGTTTTATATCCTAATCTAAGGCAACTTATCATCTTAGACGTAATATTTTACAACATTCCTGGCGTGTCGGAGCATTCCTTTCGGTGGGATTATTATATACGCCTATAACGGTATATATCCTAACCTAAGGCAACCTGACATCTCGGATGTAATATTCTACAACATTCCAGGCGTGTCCGTCCCTACGTCTCGGTGGTAACATTATATGCGTCTATAACGTTATATATCCTAACCTAATGCAACCTAACATATCGGATGTAATATTTGACAACATTCCTGGCGTGTCGGACCCTACTTCTCGGTGGGAACAGTATATACGTCTATAACGTTGTATATCCTAATCTAAGGCAACCTATCATCTCAGCCGTAATATTTTACAACATTCCTGGCGTGTCGGTCCCTACGTCTCGGTGGTAACATTACATGCGTCTATAACGTTATATATCCTAACCTAAGGCAACCTAACAACTCGGATGTAACATTTGACCACATTCCTGGCGTGTCGGACACTACTTCTCGGTGGGATCAGTATATACGTCTCTAACATTATATATCTTAACCTAAGGCAACCTAACGTCTCGGATGTAACATTTGACAACATTCCAGGCGTGTCAGTCCCTACGTCTCGATGGTAACATTACATGCGTCTATAACGTTATATATCCTAACCTAAGGCAGCCTAACAACTCGGATGTAATATTTGACAACATTCCTGTCGTGTCGGACACTACTCCTCGGTGGGAACAGTATATACGTCTATAACGTTATATATCCTAACCTAAGGCAACCTGACATCTCGGATGTAATATTCTGCAACATTCCAGGCGTGTCAGTCCCTAGGTCTCTGTGGTAACATTATATGCGTCTGTAACGTTATATATCCTAACCCAAGGCAACATAATAACTCGGATGTAATATTTGACAACATTCCTGCCATGTTGACGCATACTTCTCGGTGGGAGCATTATATACGTCTATAACGTTATATATCCTAACCTAAGGCGACCTGACATCTCGGATGTAATATTCTACAACATTCCAGGCGTATTGGACCCTACTTCTCGGTGGGAACATTATATGCGTCTATAACGTTGTATATCCTTATCTAAGGCAACCTATCATCTCAGACGTAATATTTGACAACATTCCTGTCTTGTCGGACCCTACTTCTCGGTTGGAACATTATATACGTCTATAACGTTATATGTCCTGACCTAAGGCCACCTAACATCTCGGATGTAACATTTGACAACATTCCAGGCGTGTCGGTCCCTACGTCTCGGTGGTAACATTATATGCGTCTATAACGTTATATATCCTAACCTAATGCAACCTAACAACTCGGATGTAACATTTGACAACATTCCTGGCGTGTCGGACCCTACTTCTCGGTGGGAACATTATATATGTCTATAACGTTATATATCCTGACCTAAGGCCACCTAACATCTCGGATGTAACATTTGACAACATTCCAGGCGTGTCGGTCCCTACGTCTCGGTGGTAAGATTATATGCGTCTATAACGTTATATATCCCAACCTAATGCAACCTAACATATCGGATGTAACATTTGACAACATTCCAAGCGTGTCGGACCCTACTTCTCGGTGGGAAGAGTATATACGTCTATAACGTTGTATATCCTAATCCAAGGCAACTTATCATCTCAGACGTAATATTTTACAACATTCCTGGCGTGTCGGAGCATTCCTTTCGGTGGGATTATTATATACGCCTATAACGGTATATATCCTAACCTAAGGCAACCTGACATCTCGGATGTAATATTCTACAACATTCCAGGCGTGTCGGTCCCTACGTCTCGGTGGTAACATAACATGCGTCTATAACGTTATATATCCTAACCTAATGCAACCTAACATATCGGATGTAATATTTGACAACATTCCTGGCGTGTCGGACCCTACTTCTCGGTGGGAACATTATATACGTCTTTAACGTTATATATCCTGACCTAAGTCCACCTAACATCTCGGATGTAACATTTGACAACATTCCAGGCGTGTCGGTCCCTACGTCTCGATGGTAACATTACATGCCTCTATAACGTTATATATCCTAACCTAAGGCAACCTAACAACTCGGATGTAACATTTGACCACATTCCTGGCGTGTCGGACCCTACTTCTCGGTGGGAACAGTATATGCGTCTCCAACATTATATACCCTAACCTAAGGGAACCTAACATCTCGGATGTAACATTTGACAACATTCCAGACGTGTCGGTCCCTACGTCTCGATGGTAACATTACATGCGTCTATAACGTTATATATCCTAACCTAAGGCAACCTAGCAACTCGGATGTAATATTTGACAACATTCCTGGCGTGTCCGACACTACTTCTCGGTGGGAACAGTATATACGTCTATCACGTTATATATCCTAACCTAAGGCAACCTGACATCTCGGATGTGATATTCTGCAACATTCTAGGCGTGTCAGTCCCTACGTCTCTGTGGTAACATTACTTGCGTCTATAGCGTTATATATCCTAACCTAAGGCAACCTAACAACTCGGATGTAATATTTGACAACATTCCTGGCGTGTCGGACACTACTTCTCGGTGGGAACAGTATATACGTCTATAACGTTATATATCCTAACCTAAGGCAACCTGACATCTCGGATGTAATATTCTGCAACATTCCAGGCGTGTCAGATACTACGTCTCTGTGGTAACATTATATGCGTCTGTAACGTTATATATCCTAACCCAAGGCAACTTAATAACTCGGATGTAATATTTGACAACATTCCTGCCATGTTGGCGCATACTTCTCGGTGGGAACAGTATATACGTCTCCAACATTATATATCCTAACCTAAGGGAACCTAACATCTCGGATGTAACATTTGACAACATTCCTGGCGTATCGGACACTACTTCTCGGTGGGAACAGTATATACGTCTATAACGTTATATATCCTAACCTAAGGCAACCTGACATCTCGGATGTAATATTCTGCTACATTCCAGGCGTGTCAGTCCCTAGGTCTCTGTGGTAACATTATATGCGTCTGTAACGTTATATATCCTAACCCAAGGCAACTTAATAACTCGGATGTAATATTTGACAACATTCCTGCCATGTTGGCGCATACTTCTCGGTGGGAACAGTATATACGTCTATAACGTTATATATCCTAACCTAAGGCAACCTGACATCTCGGATGTAATATTCTGCAACATTCCAGGCGTGTCAGTCCCTAGGTCTCTGTGGTAACATTATATGCGTCTGTAACGTTATATATCCTAACCCAAGGCAACTTCATAACTCGGATGTAATATTTGACAACATTCCTGCCATGTTGACGCATACTTCTCGGTGGGAGCATTATATACGTCTATAACGTTATATATCCTAACCTAAGGCGACCTGACATCTCGGATGTAATATTCTACAACATTCCAGGCGTATTGGACCCTACTTCTCGGTGGGAACATTATATACGTCTATAACGTTGTATATCCTTATCTAAGGTAACCTATCATCTCAGACGTAATATTTGACAACATTCCTGTCTTGTCGGACCCTACTTCTCGGTTGGAACATTATATACGTCTATAACGTTATATGTCCTGACCTAAGGCCACCTAACATCTCGGATGTAACATTTGACAACATTCCAGGCGTGTCGGTCCCTACGTCTCGGTGGTAACATTATATGCGTCTATAACGTTATATATCCTAACCTAATGCAACCTAACAACTCGGATGTAACATTTGACAACATTCCTGGCGTGTCGGGCCCTACTTCTCGGTGGGAACATTATATATGTCTATAACGTTATATATCCTGACCTAAGGCCACCTAACATCTCGGATGTAACATTTGACAACATTCCAGGCGTGTCGGTCCCTACGTCTCGGTGGTAACATTATATGCGTCTATAGCGTTATATATCCCAACCTAATGCAACCTAACATATCGGATGTCATATTTGGCAACATTCCTGGCGTGTCGGACCCTACTTCTCGGTGGGAACAGTATATACGTCTATAACATTGTATATCCTAACCTAAGGCAACCTAACATCTCGGATGTAATATTTGACAACATTCCTGGCGCGTCGGAACCTACTTCTCGGTGGGAACATTATATACGTCTATAACGTTGTATATCCTAATCTAAGGCAACCTATCATCTCAGCCGTAATATTTTACAACATTCCTGGCGTGTCGGAGCATTCTTTTCGGTGGGAATATTATATACGTCTATAACGGTATATATCGTAACCTAAGGCAACCTGACATCTCGGATGTAATATTCTACAACATTCCAGGCGTGTCGGTCCCTACGTCTCGATGGTAACATTACATGCGTCTATAACGTTATATATCCTAACCTAAGGCAGCCTAACAACTCGGATGTAATATTTGACAACATTCCTGGCGTGTCGGACACTACTCCTCGGTGGGAACAGTATATACGTCTATAACGTTATATATCCTACCCTAAGGCAACCTGACATCTCGGATGTAATATTCTACAACATTCCAGGCGTGTCCGTCCCTACGTCTCGGTGGTAACATTATATGCGTCTATAACGTTATATATCCTAACCTAAGGCAGCCTAACAACTCGGATGTAATATTTGACAACATTCCTGGCGTGTCGGACACTACTCCTCGGTGGGAACAGTATATACGTCTATAACGTTATATATCCTACGCTAAGGCAACCTGACATCTCGGATGTAATATTCTACAACATTCCAGGCGTGTCGGTCCCTACGTCTCGATGGTAACATTACATGCGTCTATAACGTTATATACCCTAACCTAAGGCAACCTAACATATCGGATGTAACATTTGACAACATTCCAGGCGTGTCGGACCCTACTTCTCGGTGGGAACAGTATATACGTCTATAACGTTTTATATCCTAATCTAAGGCAACTTATCATCTTAGACGTAATATTTTACAACATTCCTGGCGTGTCGGAGCATTCCTTTCGGTGGGATTATTATATACGCCTATAACGGTATATATCCTAACCTAAGGCAACCTGACATCTCGGATGTAATATTCTACAACATTCCAGGCGTGTCCGTCCCTACGTCTCGGTGGTAACATTATATGCGTCTATAACGTTATATATCCTAACCTAATGCAACCTAACATATCGGATGTAATATTTGACAACATTCCTGGCGTGTCGGACCCTACTTCTCGGTGGGAACAGTATATACGTCTATAACGTTGTATATCCTAATCTAAGGCAACCTATCATCTCAGCCGTAATATTTTACAACATTCCTGGCGTGTCGGTCCCTACGTCTCGGTGGTAACATTACATGCGTCTATAACGTTATATATCCTAACCTAAGGCAACCTAACAACTCGGATGTAACATTTGACCACATTCCTGGCGTGTCGGACACTACTTCTCGGTGGGATCAGTATATACGTCTCTAACATTATATATCTTAACCTAAGGCAACCTAACGTCTCGGATGTAACATTTGACAACATTCCAGGCGTGTCAGTCCCTACGTCTCGATGGTAACATTACATGCGTCTATAACGTTATATATCCTAACCTAAGGCAGCCTAACAACTCGGATGTAATATTTGACAACATTCCTGTCGTGTCGGACACTACTCCTCGGTGGGAACAGTATATACGTCTATAACGTTATATATCCTAACCTAAGGCAACCTGACATCTCGGATGTAATATTCTGCAACATTCCAGACGTGTCAGTCCCTAGGTCTCTGTGGTAACATTATATGCGTCTGTAACGTTATATATCCTAACCCAAGGCAACATAATAACTCGGATGTAATATTTGACAACATTCCTGCCATGTTGACGCATACTTCTCGGTGGGAGCATTATATACGTCTATAACGTTATATATCCTAACCTAAGGCGACCTGACATCTCGGATGTAATATTCTACAACATTCCAGGCGTATTGGACCCTACTTCTCGGTGGGAACATTATATGCGTCTAGAACGTTGTATATCCTTATCTAAGGCAACCTATCATCTCAGACGTAATATTTGACAACATTCCTGTCTTGTCGGACCCTACTTCTCGGTTGGAACATTATATACGTCTATAACGTTATATGTCCTGACCTAAGGCCACCTAACATCTCGGATGTAACATTTGACAACATTCCAGGCGTGTCGGTCCCTACGTCTCGGTGGTAACATTATATGCGTCTATAACGTTATATATCCTAACCTAATGCAACCTAACAACTCGGATGTAACATTTGACAACATTCCTGGCGTGTCGGACCCTACTTCTCGGTGGGAACATTATATATGTCTATAACGTTATATATCCTGACCTAAGGCCACCTAACATCTCGGATGTAACATTTGACAACATTCCAGGCGTGTCGGTCCCTACGTCTCGGTGGTAAGATTATATGCGTCTATAACGTTATATATCCCAACCTAATGCAACCTAACATATCGGATGTAACATTTGACAACATTCCAAGCGTGTCGGACCCTACTTCTCGGTGGGAAGAGTATATACGTCTATAACGTTGTATATCCTAATCTAAGGCAACTTATCATCTCAGACGTAATATTTTACAACATTCCTGGCGTGTCGGAGCATTCCTTTCGGTGGGATTATTATATACGCCTATAACGGTATATATCCTAACCTAAGGCAACCTGACATCTCGGATGTAATATTCTACAACATTCCAGGCGTGTCCGTCCCTACGTCTCGGTGGTAACATTATATGCGTCTATAACGTTATATATCCTAACCTAATGCAACCTAACATATCGGATGTAATATTTGACAACATTCCTGGCGTGTCGGGCCCTACTTCTCGGTGGGAACAGTATATACGTCTATAACGTTGTATATCCTAATCTAAGGCAACCTATCATCTCAGCCGTAATATTTGACAACATTCCTGGCGTGTCGGACCCTACTTCTCGGTGGGAAAATTATATACGTCTATAACGTTATATATCCTAACCTAAGGCGACCTGACATCTCGGATGTAATATTCTACAACATTCCAGGCGTGTCAGTCTCTACGTCTCTGTGGTAACATTACATGCATCTATAACTTTATATATCCTAACCTAAGGCAACCTAACAACTCGGATGTAACATTTGACAACATTCCTGGCGTGTCGGACCCTACTTCTCGGTGGGAACATTATATACGTCTATAACGTTATATATCTTAACCTAAGGCAACCTAACATCCCGGATGTAATATTTGACAACATTCCTGGCGCGTCGGAACCTACTTCTCGGTGGGAACATTATATACGTCTATAACGTTATATATCCTGACCTAAGTCCACCTAACATCTCGGATGTTACATTTGACAACATTCCAGGCGTGTCGGTCCCTACGTCTCGGTGGTAACATTATATGCGTCTATAACGTTATATATCCTAACCTAATGCAACCTAACATATCGGATGTAATATTTGACAACATTCCTGGCGTGTCGGACCCTACTTCTCGGTGGGAACAGTATATACGTCTATAACGTTATATATCCTAACCTAAGGCAACCTGACATCTCGGATGTAATATTCTGCAACATTCCAGGCGTGTCAGTCCCTAGGTCTCTGTGGTAACATTATATGCGTCTGTAACGTTATATATCCTAACCCAAGGCAACATAATAACTCGGATGTAATATTTGACAACATTCCTGCCATGTTGACGCATACTTCTCGGTGGGAGCATTATATACGTCTATAACGTTATATATCCTAACCTAAGGCGACCTGACATCTCGGATGTAATATTCTACAACATTCCAGGCGTATTGGACCCTACTTCTCGGTGGGAACATTATATGCGTCTATAACGTTGTATATCCTTATCTAAGGCAACCTATCATCTCAGACGTAATATTTGACAACATTCCTGTCTTGTCGGACCCTACTTCTCGGTTGGAACATTATATACGTCTATAACGTTATATGTCCTGACCTAAGGCCACCTAACATCTCGGATGTAACATTTGACAACATTCCAGGCGTGTCGGTCCCTACGTCTCGGTGGTAACATTATATGCGTCTATAACGTTATATATCCTAACCTAATGCAACCTAACAACTCGGATGTAACATTTGACAACATTCCTGGCGTGTCGGACCCTACTTCTCGGTGGGAACATTATATATGTCTATAACGTTATATATCCTGACCTAAGGCCACCTAACATCTCGGATGTAACATTTGACAACATTCCAGGCATGTCGGTCCCTACGTCTCGGTGGTAACATTATATGCGTCTATAACGTTATATATCCCAACCTAATGCAACCTAACATATCGGATGTAATATTTGGCAACATTCCTGGCGTGTCGGACCCTACTTCTCGGTGGGAACAGTATATACGTCTATAACGTTGTGTATCATAACCTAAGGCAACCTAACATTTCGGATGTAATATTTGACAACATTCCTGGCGCGTCGGAACCTAATTCTCGGTGGGAACATTATATATGTCTATAACGTTATATATCCTGACCTAAGGCCACCTAACCTCTCGGATGTAACATTTGACAACATTCCAAGCGTGTCGGACCCTACTTCTCGGTGGGAAGAGTATATACGTCTATAACGTTGTATATCCTAATCTAAGGCAACTTATCATCTCAGACGTAATATTTTACAACATTCCTGGCGTGTCGGAGCATTCCTTTCGGTGGGATTATTATATACGCCTATAACGGTATATATCCTAACCTAAGGCAACCTGACATCTCGGATGTAATATTATACAACATTCCAGGCGTGTCCGTCCCTATGTCTCGGTGGTAACATTATATGCGTCTATAACGTTATATATCCTAACCTAATGCAACCTAACATATCGGATGTAATATTTGACAACATTCCTGGCGTGTCGGGCCCTACTTCTCGGTGGGAACAGTATATACGTCTATAACGTTGTATATCCTAATCTAAGGCAACCTATCATCTCAGCCGTAATATTTTACAACATTCCTTGCGTGTCGGAGCATTCTTTTCGGTGGGAATATTATATACGTCTATAACGGTATATATCGTAACCTAAGGCAACCTGACATCTCGGATGTAATATTCTACAACATTCCAGGCGTGTCGGTCCCTACGTCTCGGTGGTAACATTACATGCGTCTATAACGTTATATATCCTAACCTAATGCAACCTAACATATCGGATGTAATATTTGACAACATTCCTGGCGTGTCGGACCCTACTTCTCGGTGGGAACAGTATATACGTCTATAACGTTGTATATCCTAATCTAAGGCAACCTATCATCTCAGCCGTAATATTTTACAACATTCCTGGCGTGTCGGTCCCTACGTCTCGGTGGTAACATTACATGCGTCTATAACGTTATATATCCTAACCTAAGGCAACCTAACAACTCGGATGTAACATTTGACCACATTCCTGGCGTGTCGGACACTACTTCTCGGTGGGATCAGTATATACGTCTCTAACATTATATATCTTAACCTAAGGCAACCTAACGTCTCGGATGTAACATTTGACAACATTCCAGGCGTGTCAGTCCCTACGTCTCGATGGTAACATTACATGCGTCTATAACGTTATATATCCTAACCTAAGGCAGCCTAACAACTCGGATGTAATATTTGACAACATTCCTGTCGTGTCGGACACTACTCCTCGGTGGGAACAGTATATACGTCTATAACGTTATATATCCTAACCTAAGGCAACCTGACATCTCGGATGTAATATTCTGCAACATTCCAGACGTGTCAGTCCCTAGGTCTCTGTGGTAACATTATATGCGTCTGTAACGTTATATATCCTAACCCAAGGCAACATAATAACTCGGATGTAATATTTGACAACATTCCTGCCATGTTGACGCATACTTCTCGGTGGGAGCATTATATACGTCTATAACGTTATATATCCTAACCTAAGGCGACCTGACATCTCGGATGTAATATTCTACAACATTCCAGGCGTATTGGACCCTACTTCTCGGTGGGAACATTATATGCGTCTAGAACGTTGTATATCCTTATCTAAGGCAACCTATCATCTCAGACGTAATATTTGACAACATTCCTGTCTTGTCGGACCCTACTTCTCGGTTGGAACATTATATACGTCTATAACGTTATATGTCCTGACCTAAGGCCACCTAACATCTCGGATGTAACATTTGACAACATTCCAGGCGTGTCGGTCCCTACGTCTCGGTGGTAACATTATATGCGTCTATAACGTTATATATCCTAACCTAATGCAACCTAACAACTCGGATGTAACATTTGACAACATTCCTGGCGTGTCGGACCCTACTTCTCGGTGGGAACATTATATATGTCTATAACGTTATATATCCTGACCTAAGGCCACCTAACATCTCGGATGTAACATTTGACAACATTCCAGGCGTGTCGGTCCCTACGTCTCGGTGGTAAGATTATATGCGTCTATAACGTTATATATCCCAACCTAATGCAACCTAACATATCGGATGTAACATTTGACAACATTCCAAGCGTGTCGGACCCTACTTCTCGGTGGGAAGAGTATATACGTCTATAACGTTGTATATCCTAATCTAAGGCAACTTATCATCTCAGACGTAATATTTTACAACATTCCTGGCGTGTCGGAGCATTCCTTTCGGTGGGATTATTATATACGCCTATAACGGTATATATCCTAACCTAAGGCAACCTGACATCTCGGATGTAATATTCTACAACATTCCAGGCGTGTCCGTCCCTACGTCTCGGTGGTAACATTATATGCGTCTATAACGTTATATATCCTAACCTAATGCAACCTAACATATCGGATGTAATATTTGACAACATTCCTGGCGTGTCGGGCCCTACTTCTCGGTGGGAACAGTATATACGTCTATAACGTTGTATATCCTAATCTAAGGCAACCTATCATCTCAGCCGTAATATTTGACAACATTCCTGGCGTGTCGGACCCTACTTCTCGGTGGGAAAATTATATACGTCTATAACGTTATATATCCTAACCTAAGGCGACCTGACATCTCGGATGTAATATTCTACAACATTCCAGGCGTGTCAGTCTCTACGTCTCTGTGGTAACATTACATGCATCTATAACTTTATATATCCTAACCTAAGGCAACCTAACAACTCGGATGTAACATTTGACAACATTCCTGGCGTGTCGGACCCTACTTCTCGGTGGGAACATTATATACGTCTATAACGTTATATATCTTAACCTAAGGCAACCTAACATCCCGGATGTAATATTTGACAACATTCCTGGCGCGTCGGAACCTACTTCTCGGTGGGAACATTATATACGTCTATAACGTTATATATCCTGACCTAAGTCCACCTAACATCTCGGATGTTACATTTGACAACATTCCAGGCGTGTCGGTCCCTACGTCTCGGTGGTAACATTATATGCGTCTATAACGTTATATATCCTAACCTAATGCAACCTAACATATCGGATGTAATATTTGACAACATTCCTGGCGTGTCGGACCCTACTTCTCGGTGGGAACAGTATATACGTCTATAACGTTATATATCCTAACCTAAGGCAACCTGACATCTCGGATGTAATATTCTGCAACATTCCAGGCGTGTCAGTCCCTAGGTCTCTGTGGTAACATTATATGCGTCTGTAACGTTATATATCCTAACCCAAGGCAACATAATAACTCGGATGTAATATTTGACAACATTCCTGCCATGTTGACGCATACTTCTCGGTGGGAGCATTATATACGTCTATAACGTTATATATCCTAACCTAAGGCGACCTGACATCTCGGATGTAATATTCTACAACATTCCAGGCGTATTGGACCCTACTTCTCGGTGGGAACATTATATGCGTCTATAACGTTGTATATCCTTATCTAAGGCAACCTATCATCTCAGACGTAATATTTGACAACATTCCTGTCTTGTCGGACCCTACTTCTCGGTTGGAACATTATATACGTCTATAACGTTATATGTCCTGACCTAAGGCCACCTAACATCTCGGATGTAACATTTGACAACATTCCAGGCGTGTCGGTCCCTACGTCTCGGTGGTAACATTATATGCGTCTATAACGTTATATATCCTAACCTAATGCAACCTAACAACTCGGATGTAACATTTGACAACATTCCTGGCGTGTCGGACCCTACTTCTCGGTGGGAACATTATATATGTCTATAACGTTATATATCCTGACCTAAGGCCACCTAACATCTCGGATGTAACATTTGACAACATTCCAGGCATGTCGGTCCCTACGTCTCGGTGGTAACATTATATGCGTCTATAACGTTATATATCCCAACCTAATGCAACCTAACATATCGGATGTAATATTTGGCAACATTCCTGGCGTGTCGGACCCTACTTCTCGGTGGGAACAGTATATACGTCTATAACGTTGTGTATCATAACCTAAGGCAACCTAACATTTCGGATGTAATATTTGACAACATTCCTGGCGCGTCGGAACCTAATTCTCGGTGGGAACATTATATATGTCTATAACGTTATATATCCTGACCTAAGGCCACCTAACCTCTCGGATGTAACATTTGACAACATTCCAAGCGTGTCGGACCCTACTTCTCGGTGGGAAGAGTATATACGTCTATAACGTTGTATATCCTAATCTAAGGCAACTTATCATCTCAGACGTAATATTTTACAACATTCCTGGCGTGTCGGAGCATTCCTTTCGGTGGGATTATTATATACGCCTATAACGGTATATATCCTAACCTAAGGCAACCTGACATCTCGGATGTAATATTATACAACATTCCAGGCGTGTCCGTCCCTATGTCTCGGTGGTAACATTATATGCGTCTATAACGTTATATATCCTAACCTAATGCAACCTAACATATCGGATGTAATATTTGACAACATTCCTGGCGTGTCGGGCCCTACTTCTCGGTGGGAACAGTATATACGTCTATAACGTTGTATATCCTAATCTAAGGCAACCTATCATCTCAGCCGTAATATTTTACAACATTCCTTGCGTGTCGGAGCATTCTTTTCGGTGGGAATATTATATACGTCTATAACGGTATATATCGTAACCTAAGGCAACCTGACATCTCGGATGTAATATTCTACAACATTCCAGGCGTGTCGGTCCCTACGTCTCGGTGGTAACATTACATGCGTCTATAACGTTATATATCCTAACCTAATGCAACCTAACATATCGGATGTAATATTTGACAACATTCCTGGCGTGTCGGACCCTACTTCTCGGTGGGAACATTATATACGTCTATAACGTTATATATCCTAACCTAAGGCGACCTGACATCTCGGATGTAATATTCTACAACATTCCAGGCGTGTCAGTCTCTACGTCTCTGTGGTAACATTACATGCATCTATAACTTTATATATCCTAACCTAAGGCAACCTAACAACTCGGATGTAACATTTGACAACATTCCTGGCGTGTCGGACCCTACTTCTCGGTGGGAACAGTATATACGTCTCTAACATTATATATCCTAACCTAAGGCAACCTAACATCTCGGATGTAACATTTGACAACATTCCAGGCGTGTCGGTTCCTAGATCTCTGTGGTAACATTATATGCGTCTGGAACGTTATATATCCTAACCCAAGGCAACTTAATAACTCGGATGTAATATTTGACGACATTCCTGCCGTGTTGGCGCATACTTCTCGGTGGGAGCATTATATACGTCTATAACGTTATATATCCTAACCTAAGGCAACCTGACATCTCGGATGTAATATTCTACAACATTCCAGGCGTATTGGACCCTACTTCGCGGTGGGAACATTATATGCGTCTATAACGTTGTATATCCTTATCTAAGGCAACCTATCATCTCAGACGTAATATTATACAACATTCCTGTCTTGTCGGACCCTACTTCTCGGTGGGAACATTATATATGTCTATAACGTTATATATCCTGACCTAAGGCCACCTAACATCTCGGATGTAACATTTGACAACATTCCAGGCGTGTCGGTCCCTACGTCTCGGTGGTAACATTATATGCGTCTATAACGTTATATATCCCAACCTAATGCAATCTAACATATCGGATGTAATATTTGACAACATTCCTGGCGTGTCGGACCCTACTTCTCGGTGGGAACATTATATATGTCTATAACGTTATATATCCTGACCTAAGGCCACCTAACATCTCGGATGTAACATTTGACAACATTCCAGGCGTGTCGGTCCGTACGTCTCGGTGGTAACACTATATGCGTCTATAACGTTATATATCCCAACCTAATGCAACCTAACATATCGGATGTAATATTTGGCAACATTCCTGGCGTGTCGGACCCTACTTCTCGGTGGGAACAGTATATACGTCTATAACGTTGTATATCCTAATCTAAGGTAACCTATCATCTCAGACGTAAAATTTGACAACATTCCTGTCTTGTCGGACCCTACTTCTCGGTGGGAACATTATATACGTCTATAACGTTATATATCCTGACCTAAGGCCACCTAACATCTCGGATGTAACATTTGACAACATTCCAGGCGTGTCGGTCCCTACGACTCGATGGTAACATTACATGCGTCTATAACGTTATATATCCTAACCTAAGGCGACCTAACAACTCGGATGTAATATTTGACAACATTCCCGGCGCGTCGGACACTACTTCTCGGTGGGAACAGTATATACGTCTATAACGTTGTATATCCTAATCTAAGGTAACCTATCATCTCAGACGTAAAATTTGACAACATTCCTGTCTTGTCGGACCCTACTTCTCGGTGGGAACATTATATACGTCGATAACGTTATATATCCTAACCTAAGGCAACCTAACATCCCGGATGTAATATTTGACAACATTCCTGGCGCGTCGGAACCTACTTCTCGGTGGGAACATTATATATGTCTATAACGTTATATATCCTGACCTAAGGCCACCTAACATCTCGGATGTAACATTTGACAACATTCCAGGCGTGTCGGTCCCTACGTCTCGGTGGTAACATTATATGCGTCTATAACGTTATATATCCCAACCTAATGCAACCTAACATATCGGATGTAATATTTTGCAACATTCCTGGCGTGTCGGACCCTACTTCTCGGTGGGAACAGTATATACGTCTATAACGTTGTATATCCTAATCTAAGGTTACCTATCATCTCAGACGTAAAATTTGACAACATTCCTGTCTTGTCGGACCCTACTTCTCGGTGGGAACATTATATACGTCTATAACGTTATATATCCTGACCTAAGGCCACCTAACATCTCGGATGTAACATTTGACAACATTCCAGGCGTGTCGGTCCCTACGTCTCGATGGTAACATTACATGCGTCTATAACGTTATATATCCTAACCTAAGGCGACATAACATCTCGGATGTAACATTTGACAACATTCCTGGCGTGTCGGACCCTACTTCTCGGTGGGAACATTATATACGTCTATAACGTTATATATCCTGACCTAAGTCCACCTAACATCTCGGATGTAACATTTGACAACATTCCAGGCGTGTCGGTCACTACGTCTCGATGGTAAAATTACATGCCTCTATAACGTTATATATCCTAACCTAAGGCAACCTAACATCTCGGATGTAACATTTGACAACATTCCAGGCGTGTCGGTTCCTAGGTCTCTGTGGTAACATTATATGCGTCTGTAACGTTATATATCCTAACCCAAGGCAACTTAATAACTCGGATGTAATATTTGACAACATTCCTGCCATGTTGGCGCATACTTCTCGGTGGGAGCATTATATACGTCTATAACGTTATATATCCTAACCTAAGGCGACCTAACATCTCGGATGTAACATTTGACAACATTCCTGGCGTGTCGGACCCTACTTCTCGGTGGGAACATTATATACGTCTATAACGTTATATATCCTGACCTAAGTCCACCTAACATCTCGGATGTAACATTTGACAACATTCCAGGCGTGTCGGTCCCTACGTCTCGATGGTAACATTACATGCCTCTATAACGTTATATATCCTAACCTAAGGCAACCTAACAACTCGGATGTAACATTTGACCACATTCCTGGCGTGTCGGACCCTACTTCTCGGTGGGAACAGTATATGCGTTTCCAACATTATATACCCTAACCTAAGGGAACCTAATATCTCGGATGTAACATTTGACAACATTCCAGGCGTGTCGGTCCCTACGTCTCGATGGTAACATTACATGCGTCTATAACGTTATATATCCTAACCTAAGGCAACCTAACATCTCGGATGTAACATTTGACAACATTCCAGGCGTGTCGGTTCCTAGGTCTCTGTGGTAACATTATATGCGTCTGTAACGTTATATATCCTAACCCAAGGCAACTTAATAACTCGGATGTAATATTTGACAACATTCCTGCCATGTTGGCGCATACTTCTCGGTGGGAGCATTATATACGTCTATAACGTTATATATCCTAACCTAAGGCGACCTGACATCTCGGATGTAATATTCTACAACATTCCAGGCGTGTCAGTCTCTACGTCTCTGTGGTAACATTACATGCATCTATAACTTTATATATCCTAACCTAAGGCAACCTAACAACTCGGATGTAACATTTGACAACATTCCTGCCGTGTCGGCGCATATTTCTCGGTGGGAGCATTATATACGTCTATAACGTTATATATCATAACCTAAGGCGACCTGACATCTCGGATGTAATATTCTACAACATTCCAGGCGTATTGGACCCTACTTCGCGGTGGGAACATTATATGCGTCTATAACGTTGTATATCCTTATCTAAGGCAACGTATCATCTCAGACGTAATATTTTACAACATTCCTGGCGTGTCGGAGCATTCTTTTCGGTGGGAATATTATATACGTCTATAACGGTATATATCGTAACCTAAGGCAACCTGATATCTCGGATGTAATATTCTACAACATTCCAGGCGTGTCGGTCCCTACGTCTCGATGGTAACATTACATGCGTCTATAACGTTATATATCCTAACCTAAGGCAGCCTAACAACTCGGATGTAATATTTGACAACATTCCTGGCGTGTCGGACACTACTCCTCGGTGGGAACAGTATATACGTCTATAACGTTATATATCCTACCCTGAGGCAACCTGACATCTCGGATGTAATATTCTACAACATTCCAGGCGTGTCAGTCTCTACGTCCCTGTGGTAACATTACATGCATCTATAACTTTATATATCCTAACCTAAGGCAACCTAACAACTCGGATGTAACATTTGACAACATTCCTGGCGTGTCGGACCCTACTTCTCGGTGGGAACAGTATATACGTCTATAACGTTGTATATCCTAATCTAAGGTAACCTATCATCTCAGACGTAAAATTTGACAACATACCTGTCTTGTCGGACCCTACTTCTCGGTGGGAACATTATATACGTCTATAACGTTATATATTCTGACCTAAGGCCACCTAACATCTCGGATGTAACATTTGACAACATTCCAGGCGTGTCGGTCCCTACGACTCGATGGTAACATTATATGCGTCTATAACGTTATATATCCCAACCTAATGCAACCTAACATATCGGATGTAATATTTGACAACATTCCTGGCGTGTCGGACCCTACTTCTCGGTGGGAACATTATATATGTCTATAACGTTATATATCCTGACCTAAGGCCACCTAACATCTCGGATGTAACATTTGACAACATTCCAGGCGTGTCGGTCCCTACGTCTCGGTGGTAACATTATATGCGTCTATAACGTTATATATCCCAACCTAATGCAACCTAACATATCGGATGTAATATTTTGCAACATTCCTGGCGTGTCGGACCCTACTTCTCGGTGGGAACAGTATATACGTCTATAACGTTGTATATCCTAATCTAAGGTTACCTATCATCTCAGACGTAAAATTTGACAACATTCCTGTCTTGTCGGACCCTACTTCTCGGTGGGAACATTATATACGTCTATAACGTTATATATCCTGACCTAAGGCCACCTAACATCTCGGATGTAACATTTGACAACATTCCAGGCGTGCCGGTCCCTACGTCTCAATGGTAACATTACATGCCTCTATAACGTTATATATCCTAACCTAAGGCGACCTGACATCTCGGATGTAATACTCTACAACATTCCAGGCGTGTCAGTCTCTACGTCTCTGTGGTAACATTACATGCATCTATAACTTTATATATCCTAACCTAAGGCAACCTAACATCTCGGATGTAACATTTGACAACATTCCTGGCGTGTCGGTCCCTACGTCTCGATGGTAACATTACATGCGTCTATAACGTTATATATCCTAACCTAAGGCAACCTAACATCTCGGATGTAACATTTGACAACATTCCAGGCGTGTCGGTTCCTAGGTCTCTGTGGTAACATTATATGCGTCTGTAACGTTATATATCCTAACCCAAGGCAACTTAATAACTCGGATGTAATATTTGACAACATTCCTGCCATGTTGGCGCATACTTCTCGGTGGGAGCATTATATACGTCTATAACGTTATATATCCTAACCTAAGGCGACCTGACATCTCGGATGTAATATTCTACAACATTCCAGGCGTGTCAGTCTCTACGTCTCTGTGGTAACATTACATGCATCTATAACTTTATATATCCTAACCTAAGGCAACCTAACAACTCGGATGTAACATTTGACAACATTCCTGCCGTGTCGGCGCATATTTCTCGGTGGGAGCATTATATACGTCTATAACGTTATATATCATAACCTAAGGCGACCTGACATCTCGGATGTAATATTCTACAACATTCCAGGCGTATTGGACCCTACTTCGCGGTGGGAACATTATATGCGTCTATAACGTTGTATATCCTTATCTAAGGCAACGTATCATCTCAGACGTAATATTTTACAACATTCCTGGCGTGTCGGAGCATTCTTTTCGGTGGGAATATTATATACGTCTATAACGGTATATATCGTAACCTAAGGCAACCTGATATCTCGGATGTAATATTCTACAACATTCCAGGCGTGTCGGTCCCTACGTCTCGATGGTAACATTACATGCGTCTATAACGTTATATATCCTAACCTAAGGCAGCCTAACAACTCGGATGTAATATTTGACAACATTCCTGGCGTGTCGGACACTACTCCTCGGTGGGAACAGTATATACGTCTATAACGTTATATATCCTACCCTGAGGCAACCTGACATCTCGGATGTAATATTCTACAACATTCCTATATTGTCGGACCCTACTTCTCGGTGGGAACATTATATACGTCTATAACGTTATATATCTTAACCTAAGGCAACCTAACATCCCGGATGTAATATTTGACAACATTCCTGGCGCGTCGGAACCTACTTCTCGGTGGGAACATTATATATGTCTATAACGTTATATATCCTGACCTAAGGCCACCTAACATCTCGGATGTAACATTTGACAACATTCCAGGCGTGTCGGTCCCTACGTCTCGGTGGTAACATTATATGCGTCTATAACGTTATATATCCCAACCTAATGCAACCTAACATATCGGATGTAATATTTGACAACATTCCTGGCGTGTCGGACCCTACTTCTCGGTGGGAACATTATATATGTCTATAACGTTATATATCCTGACCTAAGGCCACCTAACATCTCGGATGTAACATTTGACAACATTCCAGGCGTGTCGGTCCCTACGTCTCGGTGGTAACATTATATGCGTCTATAACGTTATATATCCCAACCTAATGCAACCTAACATATCGGATGTAATATTTTGCAACATTCCTGGCCTGTCGGACCCTACTTCTCGGTGGGAACAGTATATACGTCTATAACGTTGTATATCCTAATCTAAGGTTACCTATCATCTCAGACGTAAAATTTGACAACATTCCTGTCTTGTCGGACCCTACTTCTCGGTGGGAACATTATATACGTCTATAACGTTATATATCCTGACCTAAGGCCACCTAACATCTCGGATGTAACATTTGACAACATTCCAGGCGTGTCGGTCCCTACGTCTCAATGGTAACATTACATGCCTCTATAACGTTATATATCCTAACCTAAGGCGACCTGACATCTCGGATGTAATACTCTACAACATTCCAGGCGTGTCAGTCTCTACGTCTCTGTGGTAACATTACATGCATCTATAACTTTATATATCCTAACCTAAGGCAACCTAACATCTCGGATGTAACATTTGACAACATTCCTGGCGTGTCGGACCCTACTTCTCGGTGGGAACAGTATATACGTCTCTAACATTATATATCCTAACCTAAGGCAACCTAACATCTCGGATGTAACATTTGACAACATTCCAGGCGTGTCGGTTCCTAGGTCTCTGTGGTAACATTATATGCGTCTGGAACGTTATATATCCTAACCCAAGGCAACTTAATAACTCGGATGTAATATTTGACGACATTCCTGCCGTGTTGGCGCATACTTCTCGGTGGGAGCATTATATACGTCTATAACGTTATATATCCTAACCTAAGGCGACCTGACATCTCGGATGTAATATTCTACAACATTCCAGGCGTATTGGACCCTACTTCGCGGTGGGAACATTATATGCGTCTATAACGTTGTATATCCTTATCTAAGGCAACGTATCATCTCAGACGTAATATTAGACAACATTCCTGTCTTGTCGGACCCTACTTCTCGGTGGGAACATTATATATGTCTATAACGTTATATATCCTGACATAAGGCCACCTAACATCTCGGATGTAACATTTGACAACATTCGAGGCGTGTCGGTCCCTACGTCTCGATGGTAACATTACATGCGTCTATAACGTTATATATCCTAACCTAAGGCAGCCTAACAACTCGGATGTAATATTTGACAACATTCCTGGCGTGTCGGACACTACTCCTCGGTGGGAACAGTATATACGTCTATAACGTTATATATCCTACCCTGAGGCAACCTGACATCTCGGATGTAATATTCTACAACATTCCTATATTGTCGGACCCTACTTCTCGGTGGGAACATTATATACGTCTATAACGTTATATATCCTAACCTAAGGCAACCTAACAACTCGGATGTAACATTTGACCACATTCCTGGCGTGTCGGACCCTACTTCTCGGTGGGAACAGTATATGCGTTTCCAACATTATATACCCTAACCTAAGGGAACCTAATATCTCGGATGTAACATTTGACAACATTCCAGGCGTGTCGGTCCCTACGTCTCGATGGTAACATTACATGCGTCTATAACGTTATATATCCTAACCTAAGGCAACCTAACATCTCGGATGTAACATTTGACAACATTCCAGGCGTGTCGGTTCCTAGGTCTCTGTGGTAACATTATATGCGTCTGTAACGTTATATATCCTAACCCAAGGCAACTTAATAACTCGGATGTAATATTTGACAACATTCCTGCCATGTTGGCGCATACTTCTCGGTGGGAGCATTATATACGTCTATAACGTTATATATCCTAACCTAAGGCGACCTGACATTTCGGATGTAATATTCTACAACATTCCAGGCGTGTCAGTCTCTACGTCTCTGTGGTAACATTACATGCATCTATAACTTTATATATCCTAACCTAAGGCAACCTAACAACTCGGATGTAACATTTGACAACATTCCTGCCGTGTCGGCGCATATTTCTCGGTGGGAGCATTATATACGTCTATAACGTTATATATCATAACCTAAGGCGACCTGACATCTCGGATGTAATATTCTACAACATTCCAGGCGTATTGGACCCTACTTCGCGGTGGGAACATTATATGCGTCTATAACGTTGTATATCCTTATCTAAGGCAACGTATCATCTCAGACGTAATATTTTACAACATTCCTGGCGTGTCGGAGCATTCTTTTCGGTGGGAATATTATATACGTCTATAACGGTATATATCGTAACCTAAGGCAACCTGATATCTCGGATGTAATATTCTACAACATTCCAGGCGTGTCGGTCCCTACGTCTCGATGGTAACATTACATGCGTCTATAACGTTATATATCCTAACCTAAGGCAGCCTAACAACTCGGATGTAATATTTGACAACATTCCTGGCGTGTCGGACACTACTCCTCGGTGGGAACAGTATATACGTCTATAACGTTATATATCCTACCCTGAGGCAACCTGACATCTCGGATGTAATATTCTACAACATTCCAGGCGTGTCAGTCTCTACGTCCCTGTGGTAACATTACATGCATCTATAACTTTATATATCCTAACCTAAGGCAACCTAACAACTCGGATGTAACATTTGACAACATTCCTGGCGTGTCGGACCCTACTTCTCGGTGGGAACAGTATATACGTCTATAACGTTGTATATCCTAATCTAAGGTAACCTATCATCTCAGACGTAAAATTTGACAACATACCTGTCTTGTCGGACCCTACTTCTCGGTGGGAACATTATATACGTCTATAACGTTATATATTCTGACCTAAGGCCACCTAACATCTCGGATGTAACATTTGACAACATTCCAGGCGTGTCGGTCCCTACGACTCGATGGTAACATTATATGCGTCTATAACGTTATATATCCCAACCTAATGCAACCTAACATATCGGATGTAATATTTGACAACATTCCTGGCGTGTCGGACCCTACTTCTCGGTGGGAACATTATATATGTCTATAACGTTATATATCCTGACCTAAGGCCACCTAACATCTCGGATGTAACATTTGACAACATTCCAGGCGTGTCGGTCCCTACGTCTCGGTGGTAACATTATATGCGTCTATAACGTTATATATCCCAACCTAATGCAACCTAACATATCGGATGTAATATTTTGCAACATTCCTGGCGTGTCGGACCCTACTTCTCGGTGGGAACAGTATATACGTCTATAACGTTGTATATCCTAATCTAAGGTTACCTATCATCTCAGACGTAAAATTTGACAACATTCCTGTCTTGTCGGACCCTACTTCTCGGTGGGAACATTATATACGTCTATAACGTTATATATCCTGACCTAAGGCCACCTAACATCTCGGATGTAACATTTGACAACATTCCAGGCGTGCCGGTCCCTACGTCTCAATGGTAACATTACATGCCTCTATAACGTTATATATCCTAACCTAAGGCGACCTGACATCTCGGATGTAATACTCTACAACATTCCAGGCGTGTCAGTCTCTACGTCTCTGTGGTAACATTACATGCATCTATAACTTTATATATCCTAACCTAAGGCAACCTAACATCTCGGATGTAACATTTGACAACATTCCTGGCGTGTCGGTCCCTACGTCTCGATGGTAACATTACATGCGTCTATAACGTTATATATCCTAACCTAAGGCAACCTAACATCTCGGATGTAACATTTGACAACATTCCAGGCGTGTCGGTTCCTAGGTCTCTGTGGTAACATTATATGCGTCTGTAACGTTATATATCCTAACCCAAGGCAACTTAATAACTCGGATGTAATATTTGACAACATTCCTGCCATGTTGGCGCATACTTCTCGGTGGGAGCATTATATACGTCTATAACGTTATATATCCTAACCTAAGGCGACCTGACATCTCGGATGTAATATTCTACAACATTCCAGGCGTGTCAGTCTCTACGTCTCTGTGGTAACATTACATGCATCTATAACTTTATATATCCTAACCTAAGGCAACCTAACAACTCGGATGTAACATTTGACAACATTCCTGCCGTGTCGGCGCATATTTCTCGGTGGGAGCATTATATACGTCTATAACGTTATATATCATAACCTAAGGCGACCTGACATCTCGGATGTAATATTCTACAACATTCCAGGCGTATTGGACCCTACTTCGCGGTGGGAACATTATATGCGTCTATAACGTTGTATATCCTTATCTAAGGCAACGTATCATCTCAGACGTAATATTTTACAACATTCCTGGCGTGTCGGAGCATTCTTTTCGGTGGGAATATTATATACGTCTATAACGGTATATATCGTAACCTAAGGCAACCTGATATCTCGGATGTAATATTCTACAACATTCCAGGCGTGTCGGTCCCTACGTCTCGATGGTAACATTACATGCGTCTATAACGTTATATATCCTAACCTAAGGCAGCCTAACAACTCGGATGTAATATTTGACAACATTCCTGGCGTGTCGGACACTACTCCTCGGTGGGAACAGTATATACGTCTATAACGTTATATATCCTACCCTGAGGCAACCTGACATCTCGGATGTAATATTCTACAACATTCCTATATTGTCGGACCCTACTTCTCGGTGGGAACATTATATACGTCTATAACGTTATATATCTTAACCTAAGGCAACCTAACATCCCGGATGTAATATTTGACAACATTCCTGGCGCGTCGGAACCTACTTCTCGGTGGGAACATTATATATGTCTATAACGTTATATATCCTGACCTAAGGCCACCTAACATCTCGGATGTAACATTTGACAACATTCCAGGCGTGTCGGTCCCTACGTCTCGGTGGTAACATTATATGCGTCTATAACGTTATATATCCCAACCTAATGCAACCTAACATATCGGATGTAATATTTGACAACATTCCTGGCGTGTCGGACCCTACTTCTCGGTGGGAACATTATATATGTCTATAACGTTATATATCCTGACCTAAGGCCACCTAACATCTCGGATGTAACATTTGACAACATTCCAGGCGTGTCGGTCCCTACGTCTCGGTGGTAACATTATATGCGTCTATAACGTTATATATCCCAACCTAATGCAACCTAACATATCGGATGTAATATTTTGCAACATTCCTGGCCTGTCGGACCCTACTTCTCGGTGGGAACAGTATATACGTCTATAACGTTGTATATCCTAATCTAAGGTTACCTATCATCTCAGACGTAAAATTTGACAACATTCCTGTCTTGTCGGACCCTACTTCTCGGTGGGAACATTATATACGTCTATAACGTTATATATCCTGACCTAAGGCCACCTAACATCTCGGATGTAACATTTGACAACATTCCAGGCGTGTCGGTCCCTACGTCTCAATGGTAACATTACATGCCTCTATAACGTTATATATCCTAACCTAAGGCGACCTGACATCTCGGATGTAATACTCTACAACATTCCAGGCGTGTCAGTCTCTACGTCTCTGTGGTAACATTACATGCATCTATAACTTTATATATCCTAACCTAAGGCAACCTAACATCTCGGATGTAACATTTGACAACATTCCTGGCGTGTCGGACCCTACTTCTCGGTGGGAACAGTATATACGTCTCTAACATTATATATCCTAACCTAAGGCAACCTAACATCTCGGATGTAACATTTGACAACATTCCAGGCGTGTCGGTTCCTAGGTCTCTGTGGTAACATTATATGCGTCTGGAACGTTATATATCCTAACCCAAGGCAACTTAATAACTCGGATGTAATATTTGACGACATTCCTGCCGTGTTGGCGCATACTTCTCGGTGGGAGCATTATATACGTCTATAACGTTATATATCCTAACCTAAGGCGACCTGACATCTCGGATGTAATATTCTACAACATTCCAGGCGTATTGGACCCTACTTCGCGGTGGGAACATTATATGCGTCTATAACGTTGTATATCCTTATCTAAGGCAACGTATCATCTCAGACGTAATATTAGACAACATTCCTGTCTTGTCGGACCCTACTTCTCGGTGGGAACATTATATATGTCTATAACGTTATATATCCTGACATAAGGCCACCTAACATCTCGGATGTAACATTTGACAACATTCGAGGCGTGTCGGTCCCTACGTCTCGGTGATAACATTATATGCCTCTACAACGTTATATATCCTAACCTAATGCAACCTAACATATCGTATGTAATATTTGACAACATTCCTGGCGTGTCGGACCCTACTTCTCGGTGGGAACATTATATATGTCTATAACGTTATATAACCTGACCTAAGGCCACCTAACATCTCGGATGTAACATTTGACAACATTCCAGGCGTGTCGGTCCCTACGTCTCGGTGGTAACATTATATGCGTCTATAACGTTATATATCCCAACCTAATGCAACCTAACATATCGGATGTAATATTTGGCAACATTCCTGGCGTGTCGGACCCTACGTCTCGATGGTAACATTACATGCGTCTATAACGTTATATATCCTAACCTAAGGCGACCTAACATCTCGGATGTAACATTTGACAACATTCCTGTCTTGTCGGACCCTACTTCTCGGTGGGAACATTATATACGTCTATAACGTTATATATCTTAACCTAAGGCAACCTAACATCCCGGATGTAATATTTAACAACATTCCTGGCGCGTCGGAACCTACTTCTCGGTGGGAACATTATATATGTCTATAACGTTATATATCCTGACCTAAGGCCACCTAACATCTCGGATGTAACATTTGACAACATTCCAGGCGTGTCGGTCCCTACGTCTCGGTGGTAACATTATATGCGTCTATAACGTTATATATCCTGACCTAAGGCCACCTAACATCTCGGATGTAACATTTGACAACATTCCAGGCGTGTGGGTCCCTACGACTCGATGGTAACATTACATGCGTCTATAACGTTATATATCCTAACCTAAGGCGACCTAACAACTCGGATGTAATATTTGACAACATTCCTGGCGCGTCGGACACTACTTCTCGGTGGGAACAGTATATACGTCTATAACGTTGTATATCCTAATCTAAGGTAACCTATCATCTCAGACGTAAAATTTGACAACATTCCTGTCTTGTCGGACCCTACTTCTCGGTGGGAACATTATATACGTCTATAACGTTATATATCCTAACCTAAGGCAACCTAACATCCCGGATGTAATATTTGACAACATTCCTGGCGCGTCGGAACCTACTTCTCGGTGGGAACATTATATACGTCTATAACGTTATATATCCTGACCTAAGGCCACCTAACATCTCGGATGTAACATTTGACAACATTCCAGGCGTGTCGGTCCCTACGACTCGATGGTAACATTACATGCGTCTATAACGTTATATATCCTAACCTAAGGCGACCTAACAACTCGGATGTAATATTTGACAACATTCCTGGCGCGTCGGACACTACTTCTCGGTGGGAACAGTATATACGTCTATAACGTTGTATATCCTAATCTAAGGTAACCTATCATCTCAGACGCAAAATTTGACAACATTCCTGTCTTGTCGGACCCTACTTCTCGGTGGGAACATTATATACGTCTATAACGTTATATATCCTAACCTAAGGCAACCTAACATCCCGGATGTAATATTTGACAACATTCCTGGCGCGTCGGAACCTACTTCTCGGTGGGAACATTATATATGTCTATAACGTTATATATCCTGACCTAAGGCCACCTAACATCTCGGATGTAACATTTGACAACATTCCAGGCGTGTCGGTCCCTACGTCTCGGTGGTAACATTATATGCGTCTATAACGTTATATATCCCAACCTAATGCAACCTAACATATCGGATGTAATATTTTGCAACATTCCTGGCGTGTCGGACCCTACTTCTCGGTGGGAACAGTATATACGTCTATAACGTTGTATATCCTAATCTAAGGTTACCTATCATCTCAGACGTAAAATTTGACAACATTCCTGTCTTGTCGGACCCTACTTCTCGGTGGGAACATTATATACGTCTATAACGTTATATATCCTGACCTAAGGCCACCTAACATCTCGGATGTAACATTTGACAACATTCCAGGCGTGTCGGTCCCTACGTCTCAATGGTAACATTACATGCCTCTATAACGTTATATATCCTAACCTAAGGCGACCTGACATCTCGGATGTAATACTCTACAACATTCCAGGCGTGTCAGTCTCTACGTCTCTGTGGTAACATTACATGCATCTATAACTTTATATATCCTAACCTAAGGCAACCTAATATCTCGGATGTAACATTTGACATCATTCCTGGCGTGTCGGACCCTACTTCTCGGTGGGAACAGTATATACGTCTCTAACATTATATATCCTAACCTAAGGCAACCTAACATCTCGGATGTAACATTTGACAACATTCCAGGCGTGTCGGTTCCTAGGTCTCTGTGGTAACATTATATGCGTCTGGAACGTTATATATCCTAACCCAAGGCAACTTAATAACTCGGATGTAATATTTGACGACATTCCTGCCGTGTTGGCGCATACTTCTCGGTGGGAGCATTATATACGTCTATAACGTTATATATCCTAACCTAAGGCGACCTGACATCTCGGATGTAATATTCTACAACATTCCAGGCGTATTGGACCCTACTTCGCGGTGGGAACATTATATGCGTCTATAACGTTGTATATCCTTATCTAAGGCAACGTATCATCTCAGACGTAATATTAGACAACATTCCTGTCTTGTCGGACCCTACTTCTCGGTGGGAACATTATATATGTCTATAACGTTATATATCCTGACATAAGGCCACCTAACATCTCGGATGTAACATTTGACAACATTCGAGGCGTGTCGGTCCCTACGTCTCGGTGATAACATTATATGCCTCTACAACGTTATATATCCTAACCTAATGCAACCTAACATATCGTATGTAATATTTGACAACATTCCTGGCGTGTCGGACCCTACTTCTCGGTGGGAACATTATATATGTCTATAACGTTATATAACCTGACCTAAGGCCACCTAACATCTCGGATGTAACATTTGACAACATTCCAGGCGTGTCGGTCCCTACGTCTCGGTGGTAACATTATATGCGTCTATAACGTTATATATCCCAACCTAATGCAACCTAACATATCGGATGTAATATTTGGCAACATTCCTGGCGTGTCGGACCCTACGTCTCGATGGTAACATTACATGCGTCTATAACGTTATATATCCTAACCTAAGGCGACCTAACATCTCGGATGTAACATTTGACAACATTCCTGTATTGTCGGACCCTACTTCTCGGTGGGAACATTATATACGTCTATAACGTTATATATCTTAACCTAAGGCAACCTAACATCCCGGATGTAATATTTGACAACATTCCTGGCGCGTCGGAACCTACTTCTCGGTGGGAACATTATATATGTCTATAACGTTATATATCCTGACCTAAGGCCACCTAACATCTCGGATGTAACATTTGACAACATTCCAGGCGTGTCGGTCCCTACGTCTCGGTGGTAACATTATATGCGTCTATAACGTTATATATCCCAACCTAATGCAACCTAACATATCGGATGTAATATTTTGCAACATTCCTGGCGTGTCGGACCCTACTTCTCGGTGGGAACAGTATATACGTCTATAACGTTGTATATCCTAATCTAAGGTTACCTATCATCTCAGACGTAAAATTTGACAACATTCCTGTCTTGTCGGACCCTACTTCTCGGTGGGAACATTATATACGTCTATGACGTTATATATCCTGACCTAAGGCCACCTAACATCTCGGATGTAACATTTGACAACATTCCAGGCGTGTCGGTCCCTACGTCTCGATGGTAACATTACATGCGTCTATAACGTTATATATCCTAACCTAAGGCGACATAACATCTCGGATGTAACATTTGACAACATTCCTGGCGTGTCGGACCCTACTTCTCGGTGGGAACATTATATACGTCTATAACGTTATATATCCTGACCTAAGTCCACCTAACATCTCGGATGTAACATTTGACAACATTCCAGGCGTGTCGGTCACTACGTCTCGATGGTAAAATTACATGCCTCTATAACGTTATATATCCTAACCTAAGGCAACCTAACATCTCGGATGTAACATTTGACAACATTCCAGGCGTGTCGGTTCCTAGGTCTCTGTGGTAACATTATATGCGTCTGTAACGTTATATATCCTAACCCAAGGCAACTTAATAACTCGGATGTAATATTTGACAACATTCCTGCCATGTTGGCGCATACTTCTCGGTGGGAGCATTATATACGTCTATAACGTTATATATCCTAACCTAAGGCGACCTGACATCTCGGATGTAATATTCTACAACATTCCAGGCGTATTGGACCCTACTTCGCGGTGGGAACATTATAAGCGTCTATAACGTTGTATATCCTTATCTAAGGCAACGTATCATCTCAGACGTAATATTTTACAACATTCCTGGCGTGTCGGAGCATTCTTTTCGGTGGGAATATTATATACGTCTATAACGGTATATATCGTAACCTAAGGCAACCTGACATCTCGGATGTAATATTCTACAACATTCCAGGCGTGTCGGTCCCTACGTCTCGATGGTAACATTACATGCGTCTATAACGTTATATATCCTAACCTAAGGCAGCCTAACAACTCGGATGTAATATTTGACAACATTCCTGGCGTGTCGGACACTACTCCTCGGTGGGAACAGTATATACGTCTATAACGTTATATATCCTACCCTGAGGCAACCTGACATCTCGGATGTAATATTCTACAACATTCCAGGCGTGTCAGTCTCTACGTCCCTGTGGTAACATTACATGCATCTATAACTTTATATATCCTAACCTAAGGCAACCTAACAACTCGGATGTAACATTTGACAACATTCCTGGCGTGTCGGACCCTACTTCTCGGTGGGAACAGTATATACGTCTATAACGTTGTATATCCTAATCTAAGGTAACCTATCATCTCAGACGTAAAATTTGACAACATTCCTGTCTTGTCGGACCCTACTTCTCGGTGGGAACATTATATACGTCTATAACGTTATATATCCTGACCTAAGGCCACCTAACATCTCGGATGTAACATTTGACAACATTCCAGGCGTGTCGGTCCCTACGACTCGATGGTAACATTACATGCGTCTATAACGTTATATATCCTAACCTAAGGCGACCTAACGACTCGGATGTAATATTTGACAACATTCCTGGCGCGTCGGACACTACTTCTCGGTGGGAACATTATATACGTCTATAACGTTGTATATCCTAATCTAAGGTAACCTATCATCTCAGACGTAAAATTTGACAACATTCCTGTCTTGTCGGACCCTACTTCTCGGTGGGAACATTATATACGTCTATAACGTTATATATCTTAACCTAAGGCAACCTAACATCCCGGATGTAATATTTGACAACATTCCTGGCGCGTCGGAACCTACTTCTCGGTGGGAACATTATATATGTCTATAACGTTATATATCCTGACCTAAGGCCACCTAACATCTCGGATGTAACATTTGACAACATTCCAGGCGTGTCGGTCCCTTCGTCTCGGTGGTAACATTATATGCGTCTATAACGTTATATATCCCAACCTAATGCAACCTAACATATCGGATGTAATATTTGACAACATTCCTGGCGTGTCGGACCCTACTTCTCGGTGGGAACATTATATATGTCTATAACGTTATATATCCTGACCTAAGGCCACCTAACATCTCGGATGTAACATTTGACAACATTCCAGGCGTGTCGGTCCCTACGTCTCGGTGGTAACATTATATGCGTCTATAACGTTATATATCCCAACCTAATGCAACCTAACATATCGGATGTAATATTTTGCAACATTCCTGGCGTGTCGGACCCTACTTCTCGGTGGGAACAGTATATACGTCTATAACGTTGTATATCCTAATCTAAGGTAACCTATCATCTCAGACGTAAAATTTGACAACATTCCTGTCTTGTCGGACCCTACTTCTCGGTGGGAACATTATATACGTCTATAACGTTATATATCCTGACCTAAGGACACCTAACATCTCGGATGTAACATTTGACAACATTCCAGGCGTGTCGGTCCCTACGACTCGATGGTAACATTACATGCGTCTATAACGTTATATATCCTAACCTAAGGCGACCTAACAACTCGGATGTAATATTTGACAACATTCCTGGCGCGTCGGACACTACTTCTCGGTGGGAACAGTATATACGTCTATAACGTTGTATATCCTAATCTAAGGTAACCTATCATCTCAGACGTAAAATTTGACAACATTCCTGTCTTGTCGGACCCTACTTCTCGGTGGGAACATTATATACGTCTATAACGTTATATATCCTAACCTAAGGCAACCTAACATCCCGGATGTAATATTTGACAACATTCCTGGCGCGTCGGAACCTGCTTCTCGGTGGGAACATTATATATGTCTATAACGTTATATATCCTGACCTAAGGCCACCTAACATCTCGGATGTAACATTTGACAACATTCCAGGCGTGTCGGTCCCTACGTCTCGGTGGTAACATTATATGCGTCTATAACGTTATATATCCCAACCTAATGCAACCTAACATATCGGATGTAATATTTTGCAACATTCCTGGCGTGTCGGACCCTACTTCTCGGTGGGAACAGTATATACGTCTATAACGTTGTATATCCTAATCTAAGGTTACCTATCATCTCAGACGTAAAATTTGACAACATTCCTGTCTTGTCGGACCCTACTTCTCGGTGGGAACATTATATACGTCTATAACGTTATATATCCTGACCGAAGGCCACCTAACATCTCGGATGTAACATTTGACAACATTCCAGGCGTGTCGGTCCCTACGTCTCGATGGTAACATTACATGCGTCTATAACGTTATATATCCTAACCTAAGGCGACCTAACATCTCGGATGTAACATTTGACAACATTCCTGGCGTGTCGGACCCTACTTCTCGGTGGGAACATTATATACGTCTATAACGTTATATATCCTGACCTAAGTCCACCTAACATCTCGGATGTAACATTTGACAACATTCCAGGCGTGTCGGTCCCTACGTCTCGATGGTAACATTACATGCCTCTATAACGTTATATATCCTAACCTAAGGCAACCTAACAACTCGGATGTAACATTTGACCACATTCCTGGCGTGTCGGACCCTACTTCTCGGTGGGAACAGTATATGCGTCTCCAACATTATATACCCTAACCTAAGGGAACCTAACATCTCGGATGTAACATTTGACAACATTCCAGGCGTGTCGGTCCCTACGTCTCGATGGTAACATTACATGCGTCTATAACGTTATATATCCTAACCTAAGGCGACCTAACATCTCGGATGTAACATTTGACAACATTCCTGTCTTGTCGGACCCTACTTCTCGGTGGGAACATTATATACGTCTATAACGTTATATATCTTAACCTAAGGCAACCTAACATCCCGGATGTAATATTTGACAACATTCCTGGCGCGTCGGAACCTACTTCTCGGTGGGAACATTATATATGTCTATAACGTTATATATCCTGACCTAAGGCCACCTAACATCTCGGATGTAACATTTGACAACATTCCAGGCGTGTCGGTCCCTACGTCTCGGTGGTAACATTATATGCGTCTATAACGTTATATATACCAACCTAATGCAACCTAACATATCGGATGTAATATTTGACAACATTCCTGGCGTGTCGGACCCTACTTCTCGGTGGGAACATTATATATGTCTATAACGTTATATATCCTGACCTAAGGCCACCTAACATCTCGGATGTAACATTTGACAACATTCCAGGCGTGTCGGTCCCTACGTCTCGGTGGTAACATTATATGCGTCTATAACGTTATATATCCCAACCTAATGCAACCTAACATATCGGATGTAATATTTGGCAACATTCCTGGCGTGTCGGACCCTACTTCTCGGTGGGAACAGTATATACGTCTATAACGTTGTATATCCTAATCTAAGGTAACCTATCATCTCAGACGTAAAATTTGACAACATTCCTGTCTTGTCGGACCCTACTTCTCGGTGGGAACATTATATACGTCTATAACGTTATATATCCTAACCTAAGGCAACCTAACATCCCGGATGTAATATTTGACAACATTCCTGGCGCGTCGGAACCTACTTCTCGGTGGGAACATTATATATGTCTATAACGTTATATATCCTGACCTAAGGCCACCTAACATCTCGGATGTAACATTTGACAACATTCCAGGCGTGTCGGTCCCTACGTCTCGGTGGTAACATTATATGCGTCTATAACGTTATATATCCCAACCTAATGCAACCTAACATATCGGATGTAATATTTTGCAACATTCCTGGCGTGTCGGACCCTACTTCTCGGTGGGAACAGTATATACGTCTATAACGTTGTATATCCTAATCTAAGGTTACCTATCATCTCAGACGTAAAATTTGACAACATTCCTGTCTTGTCGGACCCTACTTCTCGGTGGGAACATTATATACGTCTATAACGTTATATATCCTGACCGAAGGCCACCTAACATCTCGGATGTAACATTTGACAACATTCCAGGCGTGTCGGTCCCTACGTCTCGATGGTAACATTACATGCGTCTATAACGTTATATATCCTAACCTAAGGCGACCTAACATCTCGGATGTAACATTTGACAACATTCCTGGCGTGTCGGACCCTACTTCTCGGTGGGAACATTATATACGTCTATAACGTTATATATCCTGACCTAAGTCCACCTAACATCTCGGATGTAACATTTGACAACATTCCAGGCGTGTCGGTCCCTACGTCTCGATGGTAACATTACATGCCTCTATAACGTTATATATCCTAACCTAAGGCAACCTAACAACTCGGATGTAACATTTGACCACATTCCTGGCGTGTCGGACCCTACTTCTCGGTGGGAACAGTATATGCGTCTCCAACATTATATACCCTAACCTAAGGGAACCTAACATCTCGGATGTAACATTTGACAGCATTCCAGGCGTGTCGGTCCCTACGTCTCGATGGTAACATTACATGCGTCTATAACGTTATATATCCTAACCTAAGGCGACCTAACATCTCGGATGTAACATTTGACAACATTCCTGTCTTGTCGGACCCTACTTCTCGGTGGGAACATTATATACGTCTATAACGTTATATATCTTAACCTAAGGCAACCTAACATCCCGGATGTAATATTTGACAACATTCCTGGCGCGTCGGAACCTACTTCTCGGTGGGAACATTATATATGTCTATAACGTTATATATCCTGACCTAAGGCCACCTAACATCTCGGATGTAACATTTGACAACATTCCAGGCGTGTCGGTCCCTACGTCTCGGTGGTAACATTATATGCGTCTATAACGTTATATATCCCAACCTAATGCAACCTAACATATCGGATGTAATATTTGACAACATTCCTGGCGTGTCGGACCCTACTTCTCGGTGGGAACATTATATATGTCTATAACGTTATATATCCTGACCTAAGGCCACCTAACATCTCGGATGTAACATTTGACAACATTCCAGGCGTGTCGGTCCCTACGTCTCGGTGGTAACATTATATGCGTCTATAACGTTATATATCCCAACCTAATGCAACCTAACATATCGGATGTAATATTTGGCAACATTCCTGGCGTGTCGGACCCTACTTCTCGGTGGGAACAGTATATACGTCTATAACGTTGTATATCCTAATCTAAGGTAACCTATCATCTCAGACGTAAAATTTGACAACATTCCTGTCTTGTCGGACCCTACTTCTCGGTGGGAACATTATATACGTCTATAACGTTATATATCCTAACCTAAGGCAACCTAACATCCCGGATGTAATATTTGACAACATTCCTGGCGCGTCGGACACTACTTCTCGGTGGGAACATTATATACGTCTATAACGTTGTATATCCTAATCTAAGGTAACCTATCATCTCAGACGTAAAATTTGACAACATTCCTGTCTTGTCGGACCCTACTTCTCGGTGGGAACATTATATACGTCTATAACGTTATATATCCTGAACTAAGGCCACCTAACATCTCGGATGTAACATTTGACAACATTCCAGGCGTGTCGGTCCCTACGTCTCGATGGTAACATTACATGCCTCTATAACGTTATATATCCTAACCTCAGGCGACCTGACATCTCGGATGTAATATTCTACAACATTCCAGGCGTGTCAGTCTCTACGTCTCTGTGGTAACATTACATGCATCTATAACTTTATATATCCTAACCTAAGGCAACCTAACATCTCGGATGTAACATTTGACAACATTCCTGGCGTGTCGGACCCTACTTCTCGGTGGGAACAGTATATACGTCTCTAACATTATATATCCTAACCTAAGGCAACCTAACATCTCGGATGTAACATTTGACAACATTCCAGGCGTGTCGGTTCCTAGGTCTCTGTGGTAACATTATATGCGTCTGGAACGTTATATATCCTAACCCAAGGCAACTTAATAACTCGGATGTAATATTTGACGACATTCCTGCCGTGTTGGCGCATACTTCTCGCTGGGAGCATTATATACGTCTATAACGTTATATATCCTAACCTAAGGCGACCTGACATCTCGGATGTAATATTCTACAACATTCCAGGCGTATTGGACCCTACTTCGCGGTGGGAACATTATATGCGTCTATAACGTTGTATATCCTTATCTAAGGCAACGTATCATCTCAGACGTAATATTAGACAACATTCCTGTCTTGTCGGACCCTACTTCTCGGTGGGAACATTATATAGGTCTATAACGTTATATATCCTGACATAAGGCCACCTAACATCTCGGATGTAACATTTGACAACATTCGAGGCGTGTCGGTCCCTACGTCTCGGTGATAACATTATATGCCTCTACAACGTTATATATCCTAAGCTAATGCAACCTAACATATCGTATGTAATATTTGACAACATTCCTGGCGTGTCGGACCCTACGACTCGATGGTAACATTACATGCGTCTATAACGTTATATATCCTAACCTAAGGCGACCTAACAACTCGGATGTAATATTTGACAACATTCCTGGCGCGTCGGACACTACTTCTCGGTGGGAACAGTATATACGTCTGTAACGTTGTATATCCTAATCTAAGGTAACCTATCATCTCAGACGTAAAATTTGACAACATTCCTGTCTTGTCGGACCCTACTTCTCGGTGGGAACATTATATACGTCTATAACGTTATATATCCTAACCTAAGGCAACCTAACATCCCGGATGTAATATTTGACAACATTCCTGGCGCGTCGGAACCTACTTCTCGATGGTAACATTACATGCGTCTATAACGTTATATATCCTAACCTAAGGCGACCTAACATCTCGGATGTAACATTTGACAACATTCCTGGCGTGTCGGACCCTACTTCTCGGTGGGAACATTATATACGTCTATAACGTTATATATCCTGACCTAAGTCCACCTAACATCTCGGATGTAACATTTGACAACATTCCAGGCGTGTCGGTCCCTACGTCTCGATGGTAACATTACATGCCTCTATAACGTTATATATCCTAACCTAAGGCAACCTAACAACTCGGATGTAACATTTGACCACATTCCTGGCGTGTCGGACCCTACTTCTCGGTGGGAACAGTATATGCGTCTCCAACATTATATACCCTAACCTAAGGGAACCTAACATCTCGGATGTAACATTTGACAACATTCCAGGCGTGTCGGTCCCTACGTCTCTGTGGTAACATTACATGCATCTATAACTTTATATATCCTAACCTAAGGCAACCTAACAACTCGGATGTAACATTTGACAACATTCCTGGCGTGTCGGACCCTACTTCTCGGTGGGAACAGTATATACGTCTCTAACATTATATATCCTAACCTAAGGCAACCTAACATCTCGGATGTAACATTTGACAACATTCCAGGCGTGTCGGTTCCTAGGTCTCTGTGGTAATATTATATGCCTCTACAACGTTATATATCCTAACCTAATGCAACCTAACATATCGTATGTAATATTTGACAACATTCCTGGCGTGTCGGACCCTACTTCTCGGTGGGAACATTATATATGTCTATAACGTTATATATCCTGACCTAAGGCCACCTAACATCTCGGATGTAACATTTGACAACATTCCAGGCGTGTCGGTCCCTACGTCTCGGTGGTAACATTATATGCGTCTATAACGTTATATATCCCAACATAATGCAACCTAACATATCGGATGTAATATTTGGCAACATTCCTGGAGTGTCGGACCCTACTTCTCGGTGGGAACAGTATATACGTCTATAACGTTGTATATCCTAATCTAAGGTAACCTATCATCTCAGACGTAAAATTTGACAACATTCCTGTCTTGTCGGACCCTACTTCTCGGTGGGAACATTATATACGTCTATAACGTTATATATCCTGACCTAAGGCCACCTAACATCTCGGATGTAACATTTGACAACATTCGAGGCGTGTCGGTCCCTACGTCTCGGTGATAACATTATATGCCTCTACAACGTTATATATCCTAACCTAATGCAACCTAACATATCGTATGTAATATTTGACAACATTCCTGGCGTGCCGGACCCTACTTCTCGATGGGAACAGTATATACGTCTATAACGTTGTATATCCTAATCTAAGGCAACCTATCATCTCAGCCGTAATATTTTACAACATTCCTGGCGTGTCGGAGCATTCTTTTCGGTGGGAATATTATATACGTCTATAACGGTATATATCGTAACCTAAGGCAACCTGACATCTCGGATGTAATATTCTACAACATTCCAGGCGTGTCGGTCCCTACGTCTCGATGGTAAAATTACATGCGTCTATAACGTTATATATCCTAACCTAAGGCAGCCTAACAACTCGGATGTAATATTTGACAACATTCCTGGCGTGTCGGACCCTACTTCTCGGTGGGAACATTATATATGTCTATAACGTTATATATCCTGACCTAAGGCCACCTAACATCTCGGATGTAACATTTGACAACATTCCAGGCGTGTCGGTCCCTACGTCTCGGTGGTAACATTATATGCGTCTATAACGTTATATATCCCAACCTAATGCAACCTAACATATCGGATGTAATATTTGGCAACATTCCTGGCGTGTCGGACCCTACTTCTCGGTGGGAACAGTATATACGTCTATAACGTTGTATATCCTAATCTAAGGTAACCTATCATCTCAGACGTAAAATTTGACAACATTCCTGTCTTGTCGGACCCTACTTCTCGGTGGGAACATTATATACGTCTATAACGTTATATATCCTAACCTAAGGCAACCTAACATCCCGGATGTAATATTTGACAACATTCCTGGCGCGTCGGAACCTACTTCTCGGTGGGAACATTATATATGTCTATAACGTTATATATCCTGACCTAAGGCCACCTAACATCTCGGATGTAACATTTGACAACATTCCAGGCGTGTCGGTCCCTACGTCTGGGTGGTAACATTATATGCGTCTATAACGTTATATATCCCAACCTAATGCAACCTAACATATCGGATGTAATATTTTGCAATATTCCTGGCGTGTCGGACCCTACTTCTCGGTGGGAACAGTATATACGTCTATAACGTTGTACATCCTAATCTAAGGTTACCTATCATCTCAGACGTAAAATTTGACAACATTCCTGTCTTGTCGGACCCTACTTCTCGGTGGGAACATTATATACGTCTATAACGTTATATATCCTGACCTAAGGCCACCTAACATCTCCGATGTAACATTTGACAACATTCCAGGCGTGTCGGTCCCTACGACTCGATGGTAACATTACATGCGTCTATAACGTTATATATCCTAACCTAAGGCGACCTAACGACTCGGATGTAATATTTGACAACATTCCTGGCGCGTCGGACACTACTTCTCGGTGGGAACATTATATACGTCTATAACGTTGTATATCCTAATCTAAGGTAACCTATCATCTCAGACGTAAAATTTGACAACATTCCTGTCTTGTCGGACCCTACTTCTCGGTGGGAACATTATATACGTCTATAACGTTATATATCCTGAACTAAGGCCACCTAACATCTCGGATGTAACATTTGACAACATTCCAGGCGTGTCGGTCCCTACGTCTCGATGGTAACATTACATGCCTCTATAACGTTATATATCCTAACCTCAGGCGACCTGACATCTCGGATGTAATATTCTACAACATTCCAGGCGTGTCAGTCTCTACGTCTCTGTGGTAACATTACATGCATCTATAACTTTATATATCCTAACCTAAGGCAACCTAACATCTCGGATGTAACATTTGACAACATTCCTGGCGTGTCGGACCCTACTTCTCGGTGGGAACAGTATATACGTCTCTAACATTATATATCCTAACCTAAGCCAACCTAACATCTCGGATGTAACATTTGACAACATTCCAGGCGTGTTGGTTCCTAGGTCTCTGTGGTAACATTATATGCGTCTGGAACGTTATATATCTTAACCCAAGGCAACTTAATAACTCGGATGTAATATTTGACGACATTCCTGCCGTGTTGGCGCATACTTCTCGCTGGGAGCATTATATACGTCTATAACGTTATATATCCTAACCTAAGGCGACCTGACATCTCGGATGTAATATTCTACAACATTCCAGGCGTATTGGACCCTACTTCGCGGTGGGAACATTATATGCGTCTATAACGTTGTATATCCTTATCTAAGGCAACGTATCATCTCAGACGTAATATTAGACAACATTCCTGTCTTGTCGGACCCTACTTCTCGGTGGGAACATTATATAGGTCTATAACGTTATATATCCTGACATAAGGCCACCTAACATCTCGGATGTAACATTTGACAACATTCGAGGCGTGTCGGTCCCTACGTCTCGGTGATAACATTATATGCCTCTACAACGTTATATATCCTAAGCTAATGCAACCTAACATATCGTATGTAATATTTGACAACATTCCTGGCGTGTCGGACCCTACGACTCGATGGTAACATTACATGCGTCTATAACGTTATATATCCTAACCTAAGGCGACCTAACAACTCGGATGTAATATTTGACAACATTCCTGGCGCGTCGGACACTACTTCTCGGTGGGAACAGTATATACGTCTGTAACGTTGTATATCCTAATCTAAGGTAACCTATCATCTCAGACGTAAAATTTGACAACATTCCTGTCTTGTCGGACCCTACTTCTCGGTGGGAACATTATATACGTCTATAACGTTATATATCCTAACCTAAGGCAACCTAACATCCCGGATGTAATATTTGACAACATTCCTGGCGCGTCGGAACCTACTTCTCGATGGTAACATTACATGCGTCTATAACGTTATATATCCTAACCTAAGGCGACCTAACATCTCGGATGTAACATTTGACAACATTCCTGGCGTGTCGGACCCTACTTCTCGGTGGGAACATTATATACGTCTATAACGTTATATATCCTGACCTAAGTCCACCTAACATCTCGGATGTAACATTTGACAACATTCCAGGCGTGTCGGTCCCTACGTCTCGATGGTAACATTACATGCCTCTATAACGTTATATATCCTAACCTAAGGCAACCTAACAACTCGGATGTAACATTTGACCACATTCCTGGCGTGTCGGACCCTACTTCTCGGTGGGAACAGTATATGCGTCTCCAACATTATATACCCTAACCTAAGGGAACCTAACATCTCGGATGTAACATTTGACAACATTCCAGGCGTGTCGGTCCCTACGTCTCTGTGGTAACATTACATGCATCTATAACTTTATATATCCTAACCTAAGGCAACCTAACAACTCGGATGTAACATTTGACAACATTCCTGGCGTGTCGGACCCTACTTCTCGGTGGGAACAGTATATACGTCTCTAACATTATATATCCTAACCTAAGGCAACCTAACATCTCGGATGTAACATTTGACAACATTCCAGGCGTGTCGGTTCCTAGGTCTCTGTGGTAATATTATATGCCTCTACAACGTTATATATCCTAACCTAATGCAACCTAACATATCGTATGTAATATTTGACAACATTCCTGGCGTGTCGGACCCTACTTCTCGGTGGGAACATTATATATGTCTATAACGTTATATATCCTGACCTAAGGCCACCTAACATCTCGGATGTAACATTTGACAACATTCCAGGCGTGTCGGTCCCTACGTCTCGGTGGTAACATTATATGCGTCTATAACGTTATATATCCCAACATAATGCAACCTAACATATCGGATGTAATATTTGGCAACATTCCTGGAGTGTCGGACCCTACTTCTCGGTGGGAACAGTATATACGTCTATAACGTTGTATATCCTAATCTAAGGTAACCTATCATCTCAGACGTAAAATTTGACAACATTCCTGTCTTGTCGGACCCTACTTCTCGGTGGGAACATTATATACGTCTATAACGTTATATATCCTGACCTAAGGCCACCTAACATCTCGGATGTAACATTTGACAACATTCGAGGCGTGTCGGTCCCTACGTCTCGGTGATAACATTATATGCCTCTACAACGTTATATATCCTAACCTAATGCAACCTAACATATCGTATGTAATATTTGACAACATTCCTGGCGTGCCGGACCCTACTTCTCGATGGGAACAGTATATACGTCTATAACGTTGTATATCCTAATCTAAGGCAACCTATCATCTCAGCCGTAATATTTTACAACATTCCTGGCGTGTCGGAGCATTCTTTTCGGTGGGAATATTATATACGTCTATAACGGTATATATCGTAACCTAAGGCAACCTGACATCTCGGATGTAATATTCTACAACATTCCAGGCGTGTCGGTCCCTACGTCTCGATGGTAAAATTACATGCGTCTATAACGTTATATATCCTAACCTAAGGCAGCCTAACAACTCGGATGTAATATTTGACAACATTCCTGGCGTGTCGGACACTACTCCTCGGTGGGAACAGTATATACGTCTATAACGTTATATATCCTACCCTAAGGCAACCTGACATCTCGGATGTAATATTCTACAACATTCCAGGCGTGTCGGTCCCTACGTCTCGGTGGTAACATTACATACGTCTATAACGTTATATATCCTAACCTAATGCAACCTAACATATCGGATGTAATATTTGACAACATTCCTGGCGTGTCGGACCCTACTTCTCGGTGGGAACATTATATACGTCTATAACGTTATATATCCTAACCTAAGGCGACCTGACATCTCGGATGTAATATTCTACAACATTCCAGGCGTGTCGGTCCCTACGTCTCGATGGTAACATTACATGCGTCTATAACGTTATATATCCTAACCTAAGGCGACCTAACATCTCGGATGTAACATTTGACAACATTCCTAGCGTGTCGGACCCTACTTCTCGGTGGGAACATTATATACGTCTATAACGTTATATATCGTGACCTAAGTCCACCTAACATCTCGGATGTAACATTTGACAACATTCCAGGCGTGTCGGTCCCTACTTCTCGGTGGGAACAGTATATACGTCTATAACGTTGTATATCCTAATCTAAGGTAACCTATCATCTCAGACGTAAAATTTGACAACATTCCTGTCTTGTCGGACCCTACTTCTCGGTGGGAACATTATATACGTCTATAACGTTATATATCCTGACCTAAGGCCACCTAACATCTCGGATGTAACATTTGACAACATTCCAGGCGTGTCGGTCCCTACGACTCGATGGTAACATTACATGCGTCTATAACGTTATATATCCTAACCTAAGGCGACCTAACAACTCGGATGTAATATTTGACAACATTCCTGGCGCGTCGGACACTACTTCTCGGTGGGAACAGTATATACGTCTATAACGTTGTATATCCTAATCTAAGGTAACCTATCATCTCAGACGTAAAATTTGACAACATTCCTGTCTTGTCGGACCCTACTTCTCGGTGGGAACATTATATACGTCTATAACGTTATATATCCTAACCTAAGGCAACCTAACATCCCGGATGTAATATTTGACAACATTCCTGGCGCGTCGGAACCTACTTCTCGGTGGGAACATTATATATGTCTATAACGTTATATATCCTGACCTAAGGCGACCTGACATCTCGGATGTAATATTCTACAACATTCCAGGCGTGTCAGTCTCTACGTCTCTGTGGTAACATTACATGCATCTATAACTTTATATATCCTAACCTAAGGCAACCTAACAACTCGGATGTAACATTTGACAACATTCCTGGCGTGTCGGACCCTACTTCTGGGTGGGAACAGTATATACGTCTATAACGTTGTATATCCTAATCTAAGGTAACCTATCATCTCAGACGTAAAATTTGACAACATTCCTGTCTTGTCGGACCCTACTTCTCGGTGGGAACATTATATACGTCTATAACGTTATATATCCTGACCTAAGGCCACCTAACATCTCGGATGTAACATTTGACAACATTCCAGGCGTGTCGGTCCTTACGACTCGATGGTAACATTACATGCGTCTATAACGTTATATATCCTAACCTAAGGCGACCTAACAACTCGGATGTAATATTTGACAACATTCCTGGCGCGTCGGACACTACTTCTCGGTGGGAACAGTATATACGTCTATAACGTTGTATATCCTAATCTAAGGTAACCTATCATCTCAGACGTAAAATTTGACAACATTCCTGTCTTGTCGGACCCTACTTCTCGGTGGGAACATTATATACGTCTATAACGTTATATATCCTAACCTAAGGCAACCTAACATCCCGGATGTAATATTTGACAACATTCCTGGCGCGTCGGAACCTACTTCTCGATGGTAACATTACATGCGTCTATAACGTTATATATCCTAACCTAAGGCGACCTAACATCTCGGATGTAACATTTGACAACATTCCTGGTGTGTCGGACCCTACTTCTCGGTGGGAACATTATATACGTCTATAACGTTATATATCCTGACCTAAGTCCACCTAACATCTCAGATGTAACATTTGACAACATTCCAGGCGTGTCGGTCCCTACGTCTCGATGGTAACATTACATGCCTCTATAACGTTATATATCCTAACCTAAGGCAACCTAACAACTCGGATGTAACATTTGACCACATTCCTGGCGTGTCGGACCCTACTTCTCGGTGGGAACAGTATATGCGTCTCCAACATTATATACCCTAACCTAAGGGAACCTAACATCTCGGATGTACCATTTGACAACATTCCAGGCGTGTCGGTCCCTACGTCTCGATGGTAACATTACATGCGTCTATAACGTTATATATCCTAACCTAAGGCAACCTAACATCTCGGATGTAACATTTGACTACATTCCAGGCGTGTCGGTTCCTAGGTCTCTGTGGTAACATTATATGCGTCCGTAACGTTATATATCCTAACCCAAGGCAACTTAACAACTCGGATGTAATATTTGACAACATTCCTGCCATGTTGGCGCATACTTCTCGGTGGGAGCATTATATACGTCTATAACGTTATATATCCTAACCTAAGGCGACCTGACATCTCGGATGTAATATTCTACAACATTCCAGGCGTGTCAGTATCTACGTCTCTGTGGTAACATTACATGCATCTATAACTTTATATATCCTAACCTAAGGCAACCTAACAACTCGGATGTAACATTTGACAACATTCCTGGCGTGTCGGACCCTACTTCTCGGTGGGAACATTATATACGTCTATAACGTTATATATCCTGACCTAAGTCCACCTAACATCTCAGATGTAACATTTGACAACATTCCAGGCGTGTCGGTCCCTACGTCTCGATGGTAACATTACATGCCTCTATAACGTTATATATCCTAACCTAAGGCAACCTAACAACTCGGATGTAACATTTGACCACATTCCTGGCGTGTCGGACCCTACTTCTCGGTGGGAACAGTATATGCGTCTCCAACATTATATACCCTAACCTAAGGGAACCTAACATCTCGGATGTAACATTTGACAACATTCCAGGCGTGTCGGTCCCTACGTCTCGATGGTAACATTACATGCGTCTATAACGTTATATATCCTAACCTAAGGCAACCTAACATCTCGGATGTAACATTTGACAACATTCCAGGCGTGTCGGTTCCTAGGTCTCTGTGGTAACATTATATGCGTCCGTAACGTTATATATCCTAACCCAAGGCAACTTAATAACTCGGATGTAATATTTGACAACATTCCTGCCATGTTGGCGCATACTTCTAGGTGGGAGCATTATATACGTCTATAACGTTATATATCCTAACCTAAGGCGACCTGACATCTCGGATGTAATATTCTACAACATTCCAGGCGTGTCAGTATCTACGTCTCTGTGGTAACATTACATGCATCTATAACTTTATATATCCTAACCTAAGGCAACCTAACAACTCGGATGTAACATTTGACAACATTCCTGGCGTGTCGGACCCTACTTCTCGGTGGGAACAGTATATACGTCTCTAACATTATATATCCTGACCTAAGGCAACCTAACATCTCGGATGTAACATTTGACAACATTCCAGGCGTGTCGGTTCCTAGGTCTCTGTGGTAACATTATATGCGTCCGTAACGTTATATATCCTAACCCAAGGCAACTTAATAACTCGGATGTAATATTTGACAACATTCCTGCCATGTTGGCGCATACTTCTCGGTGGGAGCATTATATACGTCTATAACGTTATATATCCTAACCTAAGGCGACCTGACATCTCGGATGCAATATTCTACAACATTCCAGGCGTATTGGACCCTACTTCGCGGTGGGAACATTATATGCGTCTATAACGTTGTATATCCTTATCTAAGGCAACGTATCATCTCAGACGTAATATTAGACAACATTCCTGTCTTGTCGGACCCTACTTCTCGGTGGGAACATTATATAGGTCTATAACGTTATATATCCTGACATAAGGCCACCTAACATCTCGGATGTAACATTTGACAACATTCGAGGCGTGTCGGTCCCTACGTCTCGATGGTAACATTACATGCCTCTATGACGTTATATATCCTAACCTAAGGCAACCTAACAACTCGGATGTAACATTTGACCACATTCCTGGCGTGTCGGACACTACTTCTCGGTGGGAACAGTATATGCGTCTCCAACATTATATACCCTAACCTAAGGGAACCTAACATCTCGGATGTAACATTTGACAACATTCCAGGCGTGTCGGTCCCTACGTCTCGATGGTAACATTACATGCGTCTATAACGTTATATATCCTAACCTAAGGCAACCTAACATCTCGGATGTAACATTTGACAACATTCCAGGCGTGTCGGTTCCTAGGTCTCTGTGGTAACATTATATGCGTCTGTAACGTTATATATCCTAACCCAAGGCAACTTAATAACTCGGATGTAATATTTAACAACATTCCTGCCATGTTGGCGCATACTGCTCGGTGGGAGAATTATATACGTTTATAACGTTATATATCCTAACCTAAGGCGACCTGACATCTCGGATGTAATATTCTACAACATTCCAGGCGTGTCAGTCTCTACGTCTCTGTGGTAACATTACATGCATCTATAACTTTATGTATCCTAACCTAAGGCAACCTAACAACTCGGATGTAACATTTGACAACATTCCTGGCGTGTCAGACCCTACTTCTCGGTGGGAACATTATATACGTCTATAACGTTATATATCCTGACCTAAGGCCACCTAACATCTCGGATTTAACATTTGACAACATTCCAGGCGTGTCGGTCCCTACGACTCGATGGTAACGTTACATGCGCCTATAACGTTATATATCCTAACCTAAGGCGACCTAACAACTCGGATGTAATATTTGACAACATTCCTGGCGCGTCGGACACTACTTGTCGGTGGGAACAGTATATACGTCTATAACGTTGTATATCCTAATCTAAGGTAACCTATCATCTCAGACGTAAAATTTGACAACATTCCTGTCTTGTCGGACCCTACTTCTCGGTGGGAACATTATATACGTCTATAACGTTATATATCCTAACCTAAGGCAACCTAACATCCCGGATGTAATATTTGACAACATTCCTGGCGCGTCGGAACCTACTTCTCGGTGGGAACATTATATATGTCTATAACGTTATATATCCTGACCTAAGGCCACCTAACATCTCGGATGTAACATTTGACAACATTCCAGGCGTGTCGGTCCCTACGTCTAGGTGGTAACATTATATGCGTCTATAACGTTATATATCCCAACCTAATGCAACCTAACATATCGGATGTAATATTTTGCAACATTCCTGGCGTGTCGGACCCTACTTCTCGGTGGGAACAGTATATACGTCTATAACGTTGTATATCCTAATCTAAGGTTACCTATCATCTCAGACGTAAAATTTGACAACATTCCTGTCTTGTCGGACCCTACTTCTCGGTGGGAACATTATATACGTCTATAACGTTATATATCCTGACCTAAGGCCACCTAACATCTCGGATGTAACATTTGACAACATTCCAGGCGTGTCGGTCCCTACGTCTCGATGGTAACATTACATGCGTCTATAAAGTTATATATCCTAACCTAAGGCGACCTAACATCTCGGATGTAACATTTGACAACATTCCTGGCGTGTCGGACCCTACTTCTCGGTGGGAACAGTATATACGTCTATAACGTTGTATATCCTAATCTAAGGTAACCTATCATCTCAGACGTAAAATTTGACAACATTCCTGTCTTGTCGGACCCTACTTCTCGGTGGGAACATTATATACGTCTATAACGTTATATATCCTGACCTAAGGCCACCTAACATCTCGGATGTAACATTTGACAACATTCCAGGCGTGTCGGTCCCTACGTCTCGATGGTAACATTACATGCCTCTATAACGTTATATATCCTAACCTAAGGCAACCTAACAACTCGGATGTAACATTTGACCACATTCCTGGCGTGTCGGACCCTACTTCTCGGTGGGAACAGTATATGCGTCTCCAACATTATATACCCTAACCTAAGGGAACCTAACATCTCGGATGTAACATTTGACAACATTCCAGGCGTGTCGGTCCCTACGTCTCGATGGTAACATTACATGCGTCTATAACGTTATATATCCTAACCTAAGGCAACCTAACATCTCGGATGTAACATTTGACAACATTCCAGGCGTGTCGGTTCCTAGGTCTCTGTGGTAACATTATATGCGTCCGTAACGTTATATATCCTAACCCAAGGCAACTTAATAACTCGGATGTAATATTTGACAACATTCCTGCCATGTTGGCGCATACTTCTCGGTGGGAGCATTATATACGTCTATAACGTTATATATCCTAACCTAAGGCGACCTGACATCTCGGATGTAACATTTGACAACATTCCAGGCGTGTCAGTATCTACGTCTCTGTGGTAACATTACATGCATCTATAACTTTATATATCCTAACCTAAGGCAACCTAACAACTCGGATGTAACATTTGACAACATTCCTGGCGTGTCGGACCCTACTTCTCGGTGGGAACAGTATATACGTCTCTAACATTATATATCCTGACCTAAGGCAACCTAACATCTCGGATGTAACATTTGACAACATTCCAGGCGTGTCGGTTGCTAGGTCTCTGTGGTAACATTATATGCGTCCGTAACGTTATATATCCTAACCCAAGGCAACTTAATAACTCGGATGTAATATTTGACAACATTCCTGCCATGTTGGCGCATACTTCTCGGTGGGAGCATTATATACGTCTATAACGTTATATATCCTAACCTAAGGCGACCTGACATCTCGGATGTAATATTCTACAACATTCCAGGCGTATTGGACCCTACTTCGCGGTGGGAACATTATATGCGTCTATAACGTTGTATATCCTTATCTAAGGCAACGTATCATCTCAGACGTAATATTAGACAACATTCCTGTCTTGTCGGACCCTACTTCTCGGTGGGAACATTATATAGGTCTATAACGTTATATATCCTGACATAAGGCCACCTAACATCTCGGATGTAACATTTGACAACATTCGAGGCGTGTCGGTCCCTACGTCTCGGTGATAACATTATATGCCTCTACAACGTTATATATCCTAACCTAATGCAACCTAACATATCGGATGTAATATTTGGCAACATTCCTGGCGTGTCGGACCCTACTTCTCGGTGGGAACAGTATATACGTCTATAACGTTGTATATCCTAATCTAAGGTAACCTATCATCTCAGACGTAAAATTTGACAACATTCCTGCCTTGTCGGACCCTACTTCTCGGTGGGAACATTATATACGTCTATAACGTTATATATCCTGACCTAAGGCCACCTAACATCTCGGATGTAACATTTGACAACATTCCAGGCGTGTCGGTCCCTACGACTCGATGGTAACATTACATGCGTCTATAACGTTATATATCCTAACCTAAGGCGACCTAACAACTCGGATGTAATATTTGACAACATTCCTGGCGCGTCGGACACTACTTCTCGGTGGGAACAGTATATACGTCTATAACGTTGTATATCCTAATCTAAGGTAACCTATCATCTCAGACGTAAAATTTGACAACATTCCTGTCTTGTCGGACCCTACTTCTCGGTGGGAACATTATATACGTCTATAACGTTATATATCCTAACCTAAGGCAACCTAACATCCCGGATGTAATATTTGACAACATTCCTGGCGCGTCGGAACCTACTTCTCGGTGGGAACATTATATATGTCTATAACGTTATGTATCCTGACCTAAGGCCACCTAACATCTCGGATGTAACATTTGACAACATTCCAGGCGTGTCGGTCCCTACGTCTCGGTGGTAACATTATATGCGTCTATAACGTTATATATCCCAACCTAATGCAACCTAACATATCGGATGTAATATTTTGCAACATTCCTGGCGTGTCGGACCCTACTTCTCGGTGGGAACAGTATATACGTCTATAACGTTGTATATCCTAATCTAAGGTTACCTATCATCTCAGACGTAAAATTTGACAACATTCCTGTCTTGTCGGACCCTACTTCTCGGTGGGAACATTATATACGTCTATAACGTTATATATCCTGACCTAAGGCCACCTAACATCTCGGATGTAACATTTGACAACATTCCAGGCGTGTCGGTCCCTACGTCTCGATGGTAACATTACATGCGTCTATAACGTTATATATCCTAACCTAAGGCGACCTAACATCTCGGATGTAACATTTGACAACATTCCTGGCGTGTCGGACCCTACTTCTCGGTGAGAACATTATATACGTCTATAACGTTATATATCCTGACCTAAGTCCACCTAACATCTCGGATGTAACATTTGACAACATTCCAGGCGTGTCGGTCCCTACGTCTCGATGGTAAAATTACATGCCTCTATAACGTTATATATCCTAACCTAAGGCAACCTAACAACTCGGATGTAACATTTGACCACATTCCTGGCGTGTCGGACCCTACTTCTCGGTGGGAACAGTATATGCGTCTCCAACATTATATACCCTAACCTAAGGGAACCTAACATCTCGGATGTAACATTTGACAACATTCCAGGCGTGTCGGTCCCTACGTCTCGATGGTAACATTACATGCGTCTATAACGTTATATATCCTAACCTAAGGCAACCTGACATCTCGGATGTAACATTTGACAACATTCCAGGCGTGTCGGTTCCTAGGTCTCTGTGGTAACATTATATGCGTCTGTAACGTTATATATCCTAACCCAAGGCAACTTAATAACTCGGATGTAATATTTGACGACATTCCTGCCGTGTTGGCGCATACTTCTCGGTGGGAGCATTATATACGTCTATAACGTTATATATCCTAACCTAAGGCGACCTGACATCTCGGATGTAATATTCTACAACATTCCAGGCGTGTCAGTCTCTACGTCTCTGTGGTAACATTACATGCATCTATAACTTTATATATCCTAACCTAAGGCAACCTAACAACTCGGATGTAACATTTGACAACATTCCTGGCGTGTCGGACCCTACTTCTCGGTGGGAACATTATATACGTCTATAACGTTATATATCCTGACCTAAGGCCACCTAACATCTCGGATGTAACATTTGACAACATTCCAGGCGTGTCGGTCCCTACGTCTCGATGGTAACATTACATGCGTCTATAACGTTATATATCCTAACCTAAGGCGACCTAACATCTCGGATGTAACATTTGACAACATTCCTGGCGTGTCGGACCCTACTTCTCGGTGGGAACATTATATACGTCTATAACGTTATATATCCTGACCTAAGTCCACCTAACATCTCGGATGTAACATTTGACAACATTCCAGGCGTGTCGGTCCCTACGTCTCGATGGTAACATTACATGCCTCTATAACGTTATATATCCTAACCTAAGGCAACCTAACAACCCGGATGTAACATTTGACCACATTCCTGGCGTGTCGGACCCTACTTCTCGGTGGGAACAGTATATGCGTCTCAAACATTATATACCCTAACCTAAGGGAACCTAACATCTCGGATGTAACATTTGACAACATTCCAGGCGTGTCGGTCCCTACGTCTCGATGGTAACATTACATGCGTCTATAACGTTATATATCCTAACCTAAGGCAACCTAACATCTCGGATGTAACATTTGACAACATTCCAGGCGTGTCGGTTCCTAGGTCTCTGTGGTAACATTATATGCGTCTGTAACGTTATATATCCTAACCCAAGGCAACTTAATAACTCGGATGTAATATTTGACAACATTCCTGCCATGTTGGCGCATACTTCTCGGTGGGAGCATTATATACGTCTATAACGTTATATATCCTAACCTAAGGCGTCCTGACATCTCGGATGTAATATTCTACAACATTCCAGGCGTGTCAGTCTCTACGTCTCTGTGGTAACATTATATGCGTCTATAACGTTATATATCCCAACCTAATGCAACCTAACATATCGGATGTAATATTTTGCAACATTCCTGGCGTGTCGGACCCTACTTCTCGGTGGGAACAGTATATACGTCTATAACGTTGTATATCCTAATCTAAGGTTACCTATCATCTCAGACGTAAAATTTGACAACATTCCTGTCTTGTCGGACCCTACTTCTCGGTGGGAACATTATATACGTCTATAACGTTATATATCCTGACCTAAGGCCACCTAACATCTCGGATGTAACATTTGACAACATTCCAGGCGTGTCGGTCCCTACGTCTCGATGGTAACATTACATGCGTCTATAACGTTATATATCCTAACCTAAGGCGACCTAACATCTCGGATGTAACATTTGACAACATTCCTGGCGTGTCGGACCCTACTTCTCGGTGGGAACATTATATACGTCTATAACGTTATATATCCTGACCTAAGTCCACCTAACATCTCGGATGTAACATTTGACAACATTCCAGGCGTGTCGGTCCCTACGTCTCGATGGTAACATTACATGCCTCTATAACGTTATATATCCTAACCTAAGGCAACCTAACAACTCGGATGTAACATTTGACCACATTCCTGGCGTGTCGGACCCTACTTCTCGGTGGGAACAGTATATGCGTCTCCAACATTATATACCCTAACCTAAGGGAACCTAACATCTCGGATGTAACATTTGAGAACATTCCAGGCGTGTCGGTCCCTACGTCTCGATGGTAACATTACATGCGTCTATAACGTTATATATCCTAACCTAAGGCAACCTAACATCTCGGATGTAACATTTGACAACATTCCAGGCGTGTCGGTTCCTAGGTCTCTGTGGTAACATTATATGCGTCTGTAACGTTATATATCCTAACCCAAGGCAACTTAATAACTCGGATGTAATATTTGACAACATTCCTGCCATGTTGGCGCATACATCTCGGTGGGAGCATTATATACGTCTATAACGTTATATATCCTAACCTAAGGCGACCTGACATCTCGGATGTAATATTCTACAACATTCCAGGCGTGTCAGTCTCTACGTCTCTGTGGTAACATTATATGCGTCTATAACTTTATATATCCCAACCTAATGCAACCTAACATATCGGATGTAATATTTTGCAACATTCCTGGCGTGTCGGACCCTACTTCTCGGTGGGAACAGTATATACGTCTATAACGTTGTATATCCTAATCTAAGGTTACCTATCATCTCAGACGTAAAATTTGACAACATTCCTGTCTTGTCGGACCCTACTTCTCGGTGGGAACATTATATACGTCTATAACGTTATATATCCTGACCTAAGGCCACCTAACATCTCGGATGTAACATTTGACAACATTCCAGGCGTGTCGGTCCCTACGTCTCGATGGTAACATTACATGCCTCTATAACGTTATATATCCTAACCTAAGGCAACCTAACAACTCGGATGTAACATTTGACCACATTCCTGGCGTGTCGGACCCTACTTCTCGGTGGGAACAGTATATGCGTCTCCAGCATTATATACCCTAACCTAAGGGAACCTAACATCTCGGATGTAACATTTGACAACATTCCAGGCGTGTCGGTCCCTACGTCTCGATGGTAACATTACATGCGTCTATAACGTTATATATCCTAACCTAAGGCAACCTAACATCTCGGATGTAACATTTGACAACATTCCAGGCGTGTCGGTTCCTAGGTCTCTGTGGTAACATTATATGCGTCTGTAACGTTATATATCCTAACCCAAGGCAACTTAATAACTCGGATGTAATATTTGACAACATTCCTGCCATGTTGGCGCATACTTCTCGGTGGGAGCATTATATACGTCTATAAAGTTATATATCCTAACCTAAGGCGACCTGACATCTCGGATGTAATATTCTACAACATTCCAGGCGTGTCAGTCTCTACGTCTCTGTGGTAACATTACATGCATCTATAACTTTATATATCCTAACCTAAGGCAACCTAACAACTCGGATGTAACATTTGACAACATTCCTGGCGTGTCGGACCCTACTTCTCGGTGGGAACAGTATATACGTCTCTAACATTATATATCCTAACCTAAGGCAACCTAACATCTCGGATGTAACATTTGACAACATTCCAGGCGTGTCGGTTCCTAGGTCTCTGTGGTAACATTATATGCGTCTGGAACGTTATATATCCTAACCCAAGGCAACTTAATAACTCGGCTGTAATATTTGACGACATTCCTGCCGTGTTGGCGCATACTTCTCGGTGGGAGCATTATATACGTCTATAACGTTATATATCCTAACCTAAGGCGACCTGACATCTCGGATGTAATATTCTACAACATTCCAGGCGTATTGGACCCTACTTCGCGGTGGGAACATTATATGCGTCTATAACGTTGTATATCCTTATCTAAGGCAACGTATCATCTCAGACGTAATATTAGACAACATTCCTGTCTTGTCGGACCCTACTTCTCGGTGGGAACATTATATATGTCTATAACGTTATATATCCTGACCTAAGGCCACCTAACATCTCGGATGTAACATTTGACAACATTCCAGGCGTGTCGGTCCCTACGTCTCGGTGGTAACATTATATGCGTCTATAACGTTATATATCCCAACCTAATGCAACCTAACATATCGGATGTAATATTTGGCAACATTCCTGGCGTGTCGGACCCTACTTCTCGGTGGGAACAGTATATACGTCTATAACGTTGTATATCCTAATCTAAGGTAACCTATCATGTCAGACGTAAAATTTGACAACATTCCTGTCTTGTTGGACCCTACTTCTCGGTGGGAACATTATATACGTCTATAACGTTATATATCCTGACCTAAGGCCACCTAACATCTCGGATGTAACATTTGACAACATTCCAGGCGTGTCGGTCCCTACGACTCGATGGTAGCATTACATGCGTCTATAACGTTATATATCCTAACCTAAGGCGACCTAACAACTCGGATGTAATATTTGACAACATTCCTGGCGTGTCGGACCCTACTTCTCGGTGGTAACATTATATGCGTCTATAACGTTATATATCCCAACCTAATGCAACCTAACATATCGGATGTAATATTTTGCAACATTCCTGGCGTGTCGGACCCTACTTCTCGGTGGGGACAGTATATACGTCTATAACGTTGTATATCCTAATCTAAGGTTACCTATCATCTCAGACGTAAAATTTGACAACATTCCTGTCTTGTCGGACCCTACTTCTCGGTGGGAACATTATATACGTCTATAACGTTATATATCCTGACCTAAGGCCACCAAACATCTCGGATGTAACATTTGACAACATTCCAGGCGTGTCGGTCCCTACGTCTCGATGGTAACATTACATGCCTCTATAACGTTATATATCCTAACCTAAGGCAACCTAACAACTCGGATGTAACATTTGACCACATTCCTGGCGTGTCGGACCCTACTTCTCGGTGGGAACAGTATATACGTCTATAACGTTATATATCCTGACCTAAGTCCACCTAACATCTCGGATGTAACATTTGACAACATTCCAGGCGTGTCGGTCCCTACGTCTCGATGGTAACATTACATGCCTCTATAACGTTATATATCCTAACCTAAGGCAACCTAACAACTCGGATGTAACATTTGACCACATTCCTGCCATGTTGGCGCATACTTCTCGGTGGGAGCATTATATACGTCTATAAAGTTATATATCCTAACCTAAGGCGACCTGACATCTCGGATGTAATATTCTACAACATTCCAGGCGTGTCAGTCTCTACGTCTCTGTGGTAACATTACATGCATCTATAACTTTATATATCCTAACCTAAGGCAACCTAACAACTCGGATGTAACATTTGACAACATTCCTGGCGTGTCGGACCCTACTTCTCGGTGGGAACAGTATATACGTCTCTAACATTATATATCCTAACCTAAGGCAACCTAACATCTCGGATGTAACATTTGACAACATTCCAGGCGTGTCGGTTCCTAGGTCTCTGTGGTAACATTATATGCGTCTGGAACGTTATATATCCTAACCCAAGGCAACTTAATAACTCGGCTGTAATATTTGACGACATTCCTGCCGTGTTGGCGCATACTTCTCGGTGGGAGCATTATATACGTCTATAACGTTATATATCCTAACCTAAGGCGACCTGACATCTCGGATGTAATATTCTACAACATTCCAGGCGTATTGGACCCTACTTCGCGGTGGGAACATTATATGCGTCTATAACGTTGTATATCCTTATCTAAGGCAACGTATCATCTCAGACGTAATATTAGACAACATTCCTGTCTTGTCGGACCCTACTTCTCGGTGGGAACATTATATAGGTCTATAACGTTATATATCCTGACATAAGGCCACCTAACATCTCGGATGTAACATTTGACAACATTCGAGGCGTGTCGGTCCCTACGTCTCGGTGATAACATTATATGCCTCTACAACGTTATATATCCTAACCTAATGCAACCTAACATATCGGATGTAACATTTGACCACATTCCTGGCGTGTCGGACCCTACTTCTCGGTGGGAACAGTATATGCGTCTCCAACATTATATACCCTAACCTAAGGGAACCTAACATCTCGGATGTAACATTTGACACCATTCCAGGCGTGTCGGTCCCTACGTCTCGATGGTAACATTACATGCGTCTATAACGTTATATATCCTAACCTAAGGCAACCTAACATCTCGGATGTAACATTTGACAACATTCCAGGCGTGTCGGTTCCTAGGTCTCTGTGGTAACATTATATGCGTCTGTAACGTTATATATCCTAACCCAAGGCAACTTAATAACTCGGATGTAATATTTGACAACATTCCTGCCATGTTGGCGCATACTTCTCGGTGGGAGCATTATATACGTCTATAACGTTATATATCCTAACCTAAGGCGACCTGACATCTCGGATGTAATATTCTACAACATTCCAGGCGTGTCAGTCTCTACGTCTCTGTGGTAACATTACATGCATCTATAACTTTATATATCCTAACCTAAGGCAACCTAACAACTCGGATGTAACATTTGACAACATTCCTGGCGTGTCGGACCCTACTTCTCGGTGGGAACAGTATATACGTCTCTAACATTATATATCCTAACCTAAGGCAACCTAACATCTCGGATGTAACATTTGACAACATTCCAGGCGTGTCGGTTCCTAGGTCTCTGTGGTAACATTATATGCGTCTGGAACGTTATATATCCTAACCCAAGGCAACTTAATAACTCGGATGCAATATTTGACGACATTCCTGCCGTGTTGGCGCATACTTCTCGGTGGGAGCATTATATACGTCTATGACGTTATATATCCTAACCTAAGGCGACCTGACATCTCGGATGTAATATTCTACAACATTCCAGGCGTATTGGACCCTACTTCGCGGTGGGAACATTATATATGTCTATAACGTTATATATCCTGACCTAAGGCCACCTAACATCTCGGATGTAACATTTGACAACATTCCAGGCGCGTCGGTCCCTACGTCTCGGTGGTAACATTATATGCGTCTATAACGTTATATATCCCAACCTAATGCAACCTAACATATCGGATGTAATATTTGACAACATTCCTGGCGTGTCGGACCCTACTTCTCGGTGGGAACATTATATATGTCTATAACGTTATATATCCTGACCTAAGGCCACCTAACATCTCGGATGTAACATTTGACAACATTCCAGGCGTGTCGGTCCCTACGTCTCGGTGGTAACATTATATGCGTCTATAACGTTATATATCCCAACCTAATGCAACCTAACATATCGGATGTAATATTTGGCAACATTCCTGGCGTGTCGGACCCTACTTCTCGGTGGGAACAGTATATACGTCTATAACGTTGTATATCCTAATCTAAGGTAACCTATCATGTCAGACGTAAAATTTGACAACATTCCTGTCTTGTCGGACCCTACTTCTCGGTGGGAACATTATATACGTCTATAACGTTATATATCCTGACCTAAGGCCACCTAACATCTCGGATGTAACATTTGACAACATTCCAGGCGTGTCGGTCCCTACGTCTCGATGGTAACATTACATGCCTCTATAACGTTATATATCCTAACCTAAGGCAACCTAACAACTCGGATGTAACATTTGACCACATTCCTGGCGTGTCGGACCCTACTTCTCGGTGGGAACAGTATATGCGTCTCCAACATTATATACCGTAACCTAAGGGAACCTAACATCTCGGATGTATCATTTGACAACATTCCAGGCGTGTCGGTCCCTGCGTCTCGATGGTAACATTACATGCGTCTATAACGTTATATATCCTAACCTAAGGCAACCTAACATCTCGGATGTAACATTTGACAACATTCCAGGCGTGTCGGTTCCTAGGTCTCTGTGGTAACATTATATGCGTCTGTAACGTTATATATCCTAACCCAAGGCAACTTAATAACTCGGATGTAATATTTGACAACATTCCTGCCATGTTGGCGCATACTTCTCGGTGGGAGCATTATATACGTCTATAAAGTTATATATCCTAACCTAAGGCGACCTGACATCTCGGATGTAATATTCTACAACATTCCAGGCGTGTCAGTCTCTACGTCTCTGTGGTAACATTACATGCATCTATAACTTTATATATCCTAACCTAAGGCAACCTAACAACTCGGATGTAACATTTGACAACATTCCTGGCGCGTCGGACCCTACTTCTCGGTGGGAACAGTATATACGTCTCTAACATTATATATCCTAACCTAAGGCAACCTAACATCTCGGATGTAACATTTGACAACATTCCAGGCGTGTCGGTTCCTAGGTCTCTGTGGTAACATTATATGCGTCTGGAACGTTATATATCCTAACCCAAGGCAACTTAATAACTGGGATGTAATATTTGAAGACATTCCTGCCGTGTTGGCGCATACTTCTCGGTGGGAGCATTATATACGTCTATAACGTTATATATCCTAACCTAAGGCGACCTGACATCTCGGATGTAATATTCTACAACATTCCAGGCGTATTGGACCCTACTTCGCGGTGGGAACATTATATGCGTCTATAACGTTTTATATCCTTATCTAAGGCAACGTATCATCTCAGACGTAATATTAGACAACATTCCTGTCTTGTCAGACCCTACTTCTCGGTGGGAACATTATATAGGTCTATAACGTTATATATCCTGACATAGGGCCACCTAACATCTCGGATGTAACATTTGACAACATTCGAGGCGTGTCGGTCCCTACGTCTCGGTGATAACATTATATGCCTCTACAACGTTATATATCCTAACCTAATGCAACCTAACATATCGTATGTAATATTTGACAACATTCCTGGCGTGTCGGACCCTACTTCTCGGTGGGAACATTATATATGTCTATAACGTTATATATCCTGACCTAAGGCCACCTAACATCTCGGATGTAACATTTGACAACATTCCAGGCGTGTCGGTCCCTACGTCTCGGTGGTAACATTATATGCGTCTATAACGTTATATATCCCAACCTAATGCAACCTAACATATCGGATGTAATATTTGGCAACATTCCTGGCGTGTCGGACCCTACTTCCCGGTGGGAACAGTATATACGTCTATAACGTTGTATATCCTAATCTAAGGTAACCTATCATCTCAGACGTAAAATTTGACAACATTCCTGTCTTGTCGGACCCTACTTCTCGGTGGGAACATTATATACGTCTATAACGTTATATATCCTGACCTAAGGCCACCTAACATCTCGGATGTAACATTTGACAACATTCCAGGCGTGTCGGTCCCTACGACTCGATGGTAACATTACATGCGTCTATAACGTTATATATCCTAACCTAAGGCGACCTAACAACTCGGATGTAATATTTGACAACATTCCTGGCGCGTCGGACACTACTTCTCGGTGGGAACAGTATATACGTCTATAACGTTGTATATCCTAATCTAAGGTAACCTATCATCTCAGACGTAAAATTTGACAACATTCCTGTCTTGTCGGACCCTACTTCTCGGTGGGAACATTATATACGTCTATAACGTTATATATCCTAACCTAAGGCAACCTAACATCCCGGATGTAATATTTGACAACATTACCTGCGCGTCGGAACCTACTTCTCGGTGGGAACATTATATATGTCTATAACGCTATATATCCTGACCTAAGGCCACCTAACATCTCGGATGTAACATTTGACAACATTCCAGGCGTGTCGGTCCCTACGTCTCGGTGGTAACGTTATATGCGTCTATAACGTTATATATCCCAACCTAATGCAACCTAACATATCGGATGTAATATTTTGCAACATTCCTGGCGTGTCGGACCCTACTTCTCGGTGGGAACAGTATATACGTCTATAACGTTTTATATCCTAATCTATGGTTACCTATCATCTCAGACGTAAAATTTGACAACATTCCTGTCTTGTCGGACCCTACTTCTCGGTGGGAACATTATATACGTCTATAACGTTATATATCCTGACCTAAGGCCACCTAACATCTCGGATGTAACATTTGACAACATTCCAGGCGTGTCAGTCCCTACGTCTCGATGGTAACATTACATGCGTCTATAACGTTATATATCCTAACCTAAGGCGACC